>CAUYPK010024196.1:0-20940 GCA_963574355.1 Loris lydekkerianus
CTCTCATGTGACATTAACGAGATGCGGGGCGAGAGGACAGCAGGATGCCCCCGTGCATGTCACCTCTCACTGGTGACATTATAGAGATGCGGGGCGTGAGGACAGCAGGATGGCCCCGTGCACGTCACCTCTCACTGGTGACATTATAGAGATGCGGGGCGTGAGGACAGCAGGATGGCCCTGTGCAGGTCACCTCTCACTGGTGACATTATAGAGATGCGGAGCGTGAGGAAAGCAGGATGGCCCTGTGCATGTCACCTCTCACGGGTGACATTATAGAGATGCGGAGCGTGAGGACAGCAGGATGGCCCTGTGCATGTCACCTCTCACTGGTGACATTATAGAGATGCGGGGCGTGAGGACAGCAGGATGGCCCCGTGCATGTCACCTCTCACTGGTGACATTATAGAGATGCGGAGCGTGAGGACAGCAGGATGGCCCCGTGCACGTCACCTCTCACTGGTGACATTATAGAGATGCGGGGCGTGAGGACAGCAGGATGGCCCCGTGCATGTCACCTCTCACGGGTGACATTATAGAGATGTAGGGTTTGAAGTTTGTTTCTAAACTAAGGCTTTCAGAAGAGGAAAAGCTGAAAGAACATACGTATGTTGTGACTTTTAATGCGAGGCGTGTGTGTGAGTTTGCTGGTGCTGCTATCTTAACCTGTTGTATCACTTTTACCCAAAGATAAAAGATTTATCATTTGAACTCCATTTGTAGATGATACAGCCAAAACTAACATTTTGAAAAGAAATGACTTTGTGCTGACTTTTTTCAAGTCAGAATCCTGCACTTTTATTCCAGATTAGGGGCTCCCTGGCACTGACTGGCTGGGTGGCATCTAGGTGGCCCATCTAGGACCACCTTGAGGCCTGTGTGGTGACCCCTAGTTCTGTGTCTCCAGGCACTCTCTCCAGGCCAGCAGCCTCGGGACTCTGTCTTGCTCACTGCCACCCCATAATGTCGGCACGTGGGCTTGTAGTATACCCTTGACAGTGAACAACCAAGAGGCCAAGAACCTGCCAGATGCCGCACAGGCACCGTGGGGAGGCTGCAGCATCTCTGCCCGTCTGGGCAGCAGCTCTCACTCCCACCTCCCCTGACTCCATTAAACTGCTCTGTTGACCTTACTCTAACTTCTCACTGAGGAACCCAAAAAACTCTTTACAAGGCACATGAAATAAGCTAGGTGTTCACACCACGCCTGCCCCAGAAGTGGGAGAATGAAGTGTCCCAGTGAGCTGGCACAGTGGTTCTCACACCCCAGACTGCTCCTGATAAAACAAACCATCTCAAAACTTAATGGCTTCAACACTGATTCTGAGGCCAGGCTCAGTGGCTTACGCCTGTAATCCCAGCACTCTGGGAGGCCGAGGTGGGTGGATCACTTGAGCTTAGGAGTTCAGGACCAGCCTGAGCCAGAGTGAGACCTCTATCTCTAAAAAGAATAGCCAGGCGTTGTGGAAGTGCCTGTACTCCCAGCTACTTGGGAGGCTGGCGCAAGAGGGTCACTGGAACCCAAGAGTTTGAGGTTGCTGTGAGCTGTGACACCACAGCACTCTACTGAGGGTGACAAAGTGAGACTCTGTCTCAAAAAAAAAAAAAAAAAAAAATTGATTCTACACGGAGCAGCAGTCCAGACAGGGCTCCCCAGGATAGGTCATCTCTGCTCCCCTAGGCATCAGCTGGCACCCTAAGACTGGGTTGGGGTCACACAGGCTCTGGCCAGACTCTCTCATGGCCTGTGTCTGGGTCCCAAGAGAACAAGCTGGAAGCTGAGCACCTGCCTTAACCAAGCTTGGAATGTCACTTGGTGTCCCTTCCACTGCATTCTGTTCATGAGAAGCTAGTCACTGAGGCCAGCCCACACTCGGGGCATGTGCAGTGACGTGCCTATCTTTGGTGGCAAAGACACCAAGGAGCCACGTGCCTGCTTTGGTCATGTTGTCTGGCCTCTGTAACCGCAGTCTCTGCTGTGACACCTTAATGATGGATACCAGCTGAAGGGAACTGCTGCAGACACTCGTCCAGGCCCTTGCACCAAGGAGGCAGTAGGGTGACTGAAATTACCCTGTAAGTGGCATTGCCTCTGAGCTCAGCATCCCAGAAGGCCTAAGATGTGTAATAATCATGTCAACACTTTTAAGGTTTTATTTATTTTCAGCCCCACCCCCACCAGCAAAGGCTCTCAGCTTCTCTATAGGGCACACCACACCCTCCCAGCCCCTTTGGGGTGGGGACCCAGGCCACCCTGAGCCTGTGTTCTCATCCAGAGATACAATTCTGGGATTAACCAAACAGAACAAGAAAAAGCCTCGTCTCCTTACAGTGCAGAAAGAGGTGTTTGGCCCAGTGTAACTCTAGAAGAAGCGGGATCCTATTGAGGAGGGAAGTTTGTTCAGGGCAGAGTACCAGGAAATCCTTTGACCGGAAGTGCTGCTAGATGGGGAAGTGCCCCAAGGAAGCAGAGCCAGCTGCAGGCCCCCCGCAGAGCCCTGTGCATCTGGTCCCCCAGCTCCTTTCCTAAGCCAAGGTGCCGGGCTCATTGTGGCATCAACTAAAAACTTTAAGAAGGGATATTTTAGTTGTTCCTTGTATAAAAACAGAATTCACCTCTCAGAGTGGTCATTTCTTCACTTGCCATGATAAGCGGGATTTTATAGCAGCCCTTCCTTTTTTCCTCCCCACCGGGATCTCTACCATCTGAGGAGCAGCAGGTCACCAACAGGGGGAAGAGGTTCTGGCTTTTTGGTGTCCTGTGCTGCTAGGACAGCTTGTCCAGGGCTGTTTGCTCTAATCAGTGTGTCTTTATGACTGCAGAACTAGGAAGTGAAGAGTGTCCTCGGGAAGGAGGTGGGGTTGTTGAGTTGTTTTGTCCAGTCCTTCACCACCCACTCAACAAACTGCATTGGATTGGAGGAAATCCAGCTGCTGAGCGCTGGAGGCCCCTCTGCAGAAGGGCAGTTGCCACAGGAGCAGTGAACTTTGCAGTGTGGCTGGGAGGGCGGTGGCAGTGATGTGGGGCCTAGTTATTTGTTAACTATGGACAAAGTGAACATAGTTTATGATCTTGGAATAAAACTTAGATTTTTCTGGGGCAAATGTTAATAAAATGGTTTGTAAAGAATAAATCAAAATACTTCCTGTACAGTTTTGTTTTTTTTTTTATTACCCTCTTGCAAATTTAAGAACATGTAGAATCTTAAGCTTGAGGTCTTCATTTTATCTTAGGCAATAATATTATATCAGGAAAAAAACTGTTCAGTTGTTAAAGTGTTTACAATTTCACCATGATTCATCATGTTTTTCTTGTAGTAATTGTTTTAACATTCCCCCAAAGAATTCCTGGCAAAGCTCAAATATTTGTCCCAAATTGTGATACCACTGTTTTGCCACAATCAGTGTCAAACATAAGCATTTTACAGTACAACATTTTTGGGAAAATGTTCTGGGGAACTGTGTCAGAGGTGAAACTGTTAGCAGAGCGGCACAGCTGTCCTGAGCAGAGAGCCAGCTCACCCACCCCAGGCCTGTGTGATCAGGCTGGCTAAGTGTGCGCAGAGGGCAAAGATTACAGACTCGAGGAGTCAGTTACCGTTTGCTTTGTTGGCAGAGATTTAAACCACAAATTAATTATCTTTGGACACTAAAGATTTTGTTTCCTTCCTTACAGCAATATAAGCATGACAGGCCAGGGTTAATCAATTACATAATATACACGGAGGGGTCCAAGACCGAGACAAGGTGCCCACTGCCCAGTTTTCTTAGGGGAAGGCAGACGGCTTTGTTTGGATTAAACCTTGAACATTACAATTTCTGGCAAGATCGCCAGTCTGGAGTAGTTTTGCGACTCTCTTTTTCATCTACATGACCATTTTGTTCTTTTACTGCGCCCTTTGAAAATCTGCTTGTCGAGTTCCACAGGACTGGGGAAAGTGAAAGCACGGTCCCATAGAAAGCCGAGGACGGCCTGCCACCTCCTGTCCCCGCGCCCTTCAGGCGGCCATCTAGTGAGGGAGCTCCTTAGCTGCCCTCCGCAGGGCCCCCAAATCAGCCGACCTCTGGGCACTTTGGGGCGCACCATCCGCTGGAAAGCTCCTCGTTTTGCCAGCTTAACTGGGCTCAGCCTGCTGCGCCGTCTGGGCGGGGACAGCCCCGGCGGACCGGCCCCTCCTCCCGCAAGCCCGTTCCGCACACCTGGCCTCGGGGCCTCAGGTGCTCGCTGCGCCCGGAGCCCCGCGCCCGTCCCCAGCCGGGTCCCGGCGCCACCGTCGTGCGGGAGCCACCGCGAATACAGGAAGCAGGGGCGATTTTAAATGCTGCTTTATTCTTACAAATACTGTAAAAATTAATATAAAAAAGTGAGCATGCTCAGTCTTTCCCTCTTACCTACACTACAAAGTGTCCGAAGTCTTTTTTTGTTTTTTGCTTTTTTTTTTTTTTTTACAAAGGTACCTTAGCTGCATGAGTAGGAGATGTAGAAAAAGCTACCGTTACAAAAATAAGTTAAGGGACGATCAACACGTATAGCTTCTCCCGCAGTTCAGTGGCAGTGAGTCCGGGCTGCGGCTTCCCTTTCGCTCACACGTCCCCAAGGATCCGCGGGGCGCCCGCGGCCCGTCGGCCTGAGGTATCGGTCGTTGGAGAGTCTGTCCGTCCCGCCGGGGTTACCGGCAGTCGGCGGCCGGCAGGAAGGGCGGGCTGGGCAGCTGCTTGAAGAACTGCCGCAGGCCGGCCAGGTCCCGCGTGAGCTGCTCCACGCGCTGGTGCAGCTTCTCGTTCTCGGCCGACAGCTCCACCAGCTTCTGCTGCATCTCCTGGTTGCGCCGCTTGGCCTTGTCCCGGCTCTTGCGCACCGCGATGTTGTTGCGCTCGCGCCGCTGCCGGTACTCGGGGCTGCCGCGGTCCGGGCCCCTCTTGCCGGCGCCTTTCTCCCGGGCGGGGCCGCGCGCGGGGGCCGGTCCGGGGCTGCAGCGCGGCGGCTCGGGCGACGTGGGCGGCGTGGGCTGCCCGGCGGCCGCCAGGCTGACCACCGTCTGCGCGCACGCGGCCACTTGGGCGGGCAGCAGAGAGCCGGGCGCGTCGCCGTCGCCCCAGTCGGGCTCGCGCTTGAGCGGGCGCGGGGCGGCGGGGCCGGGGCCCGGGGGGCGCGCGGGGCCGCCGGGCAGCAGCTCCAGGGCGCCCGCGCCGCCCGCCTTGTGGTTGCTGTTGAAGAGGTCGGCGAAGAGTTCGTCGTGGCACAGCTCCAGGGTGGGCACGGCGGCCATAGAGTCGATGTAGGCGCTGAAGTCGATGGCGCTCTCGTCGTCGTACATGGCGGGGCCCGGGGCCCCCGGCTCGCCCAGGGCCCCAGGCTCAGCCCCGCGGCCCGGCTTGCCCGCCCGGCCCGGCTCGTAGAAGGGCGCGGGCTCCGCGGGCCAGGGCGCGCGGCCGTCCAGGCTGAAGAGCGCGGCGCTCATGGCGGCGTCGGGCCGGGCTCTGCGTCCAGGCGCGGCTGTCACCTCGCGGGCCCGGGCCCGCCGCCTTTTCTAGCCGGGTGACGCGCTCGCCCCGCCCCGGCTCCGGCTCCGCGGGGCGCCCGGGGGCCGCGGGGGGTGGGGGCGGGGGCGCCCTGGGAGCCGGGACCGCCCGCCCGCCCTCTCCGCGCCCTGCCCGCGCGCCGCCCCCGCCCCCGGCCCGCCCGGCCGCTGCTGGGAATGATCCTCCCTCTGCCCGCGCCCAGCCCTCTCGCCTTCCTGTTTGTGGGCTCGGGAGCCGCCGCTCCTCGCGGCCGGGCTGCGCTCCGAAGCGGGACGGGGCGGGCGCCGCCGTCGCGGGAGGGGGCCGGGTGCGGGGCCGCAGCCTGGTCGGGAGCGCCTGGCGCGCATTCTGGCCGGCGGGGGGGCCGCCCGCGCCTACTCGGACGTCCCAGGGGATCCGGGCGCGCCAGCTGCTGTCCTCGGTGTCCTGGGTGCCGCCGGCCAGCTGCTGTCCTCGGTGTCCTGGGTGCCGCCGGCCCTCGGGGTCAGTGTGCAGCAGCGCGGCTGGACCGCCCTGCGGGACCTCCCGGCCGAGGCTGCCTGGCGGCGGGACGCGGGCACCGCACCAGGCCCCGGATCTGCGCCGCCGCCTGGCGGCCGGGCTCGCTGCTACAGTCCTGTCCCGGCTGCCCGTGTCCAGGACGCGCTGGGCACCCGCGCTCCGGCCCTCTGCGGAGACTGACGGGATTATTGCGAGTAGCTGTCGGGGACAGATGGTTCTTGATTTACGTGGGTCGCATCCTGGCAAACCCTTCGTAATCTGAAAAAGTCTCAAGCCTGAAGTGTGCTTTCAACTTCGGGTATTTTCAACTTGACGGACTTCAGGGAGCGCTGAACGTGTGTTGGTTTCGCACGGGGGGAAAGTCCTGAGCTGTGAGCCCGGACGTCAGCCCTTCACGTTGTGAAGTTTATGAAAAGACTCAGGAGGGCCAGGCCTTCTAACTTTTCCGGCAATTTGGGGCCCGCAGTTGTGGTCAAATCGCGTGATGAGTCCGTGTCACGGTTCACACCCTCCTCCCGGCAGCCCTTCTTCCCTGGGCTTCTCTCCCCACCCCCTGGTGTTGGGTCCCAACAGCAACCGCACAGCAGACTCGCTGCAGCCCTGCAGTCGGTTCCCTGGAGACGCTGATGTTCTAACTTGGGGGGCCTAATAGGTTTTCTGAAATTACAACTGCCTTAGAATTACTCAGAGAGGGGATGTGGGGTTTGAAGAGTCAACCCCAGCAATGCATGGATGGCGGCTCGTGCACACTCGGAAGATGGGCTAGAACAGAGTCGAAAGATCACATCATAACAAAGGATGGATTTGTTGTGATGTGTGCGGATAATTAAAGAGGTTTTTTCCATTTATTTTTAGAGACAGAGTCTCACTCAATCACCCTCAGTAGAATGCCGTAGAGTCACAGCTCACAGCAACCTCAGACTCTTGGGCTCAAACAATCCTCCTACCTCAGCCTCCCAAGCAGCTGGGGCTATAGGCACCTGCCACATCCCCTGCTATTTTTAGAGATGGGGTTTTGCTCTGGCTTAGGCTGGTCTCGAACCCGTGAACTCAGGCAATCTACTCACCTCGGCCTCCCAGAGCGCTAGGACTACAGGCGTGTTTTTTTAAATAAAGTTTAGTATTTGTGACAGTTGTTTGTCATCATTTCCTGGCTGTCTCTGTTTACTGCCCATATTTTAAGGCCCTTTCCTGATTCCATAATTAGTTTATTCACAATAATTGCAAAGTTATTCTAGCAATTTCTCATTGCTAAAGACATGTTTCAGGTAAATGTCTACCTAAGCTGTGTTCTCAGCACCTGTCACAAAGCAGAAGTCCCAGAACACACAGGTGGAGTCTCCCTTCTTCCACATCAACTAGAAGGTTCTTACACTGTGCACAGCTTGGTTGCTCCAGTGAGGTGGGCTGGTGTGAACACTTTGGACACGGCAGTACTTAGACTCAGGAGGCTGAAACTTTAAGACCTGCTCCATCCTGGCTGTCAGGACCAGAGTTAGCCTGGCTACCCTGGCTCATTCAGAGATGGAGTGACCACAATTCAGCTTGCTCTCTTACTGGAGAGCATATTCAGACACTTCACAGGGCACAAGAACAGTTCTCCAAATTAGAGTCTGAAAAAGTAAAAACGTGCTTTTGAGGAGTGCTGTTTAAATTTAAATATGAAATGAGATTTCAAGAGGTGGGAAACTTTTGTTGATTGTAATGCCCCCTTCAGGTTGTTATTCTAAAATACCAGATTAGATATTTTTTGTTTACCTTCTATTTTAGGGCTAATTTTAACTTTGTGGCTTATTTTCCTGGGTTTTGTGTCACAGTGGTGAGGTTTACATATGTTATGTTTATATCTAAAAATATAGACTTTCATGGATGAACCTTATTCCCAATATATGAGTTTGTGAAAGAGAAGACAAGACTGAAAGAATAAAACCACCAGTAGGTGTGCAGTAAACTCCCTGTTAACAGGGCTGGAACTCAAGCCACCAGCAGGTGACCCAACCAAAAAAAAAAAAAAAAAAAAAATCAAGGCTGGGCACCATGGCTCACATCAGTAATCCTAACACTCTGGGAAGCCAAGGCAGGAGGATCCCTTGAGGCCAGGAGTTAGACAACTGAGCAAGACCTTGTCTCTACAAAGGACAAAAGAAAAATTAGCTGAGTGTGGTGATGTATGCCTACAGTCCCCACAGCAGCTACTCAGGAGGATCATGAGCCCAGAAGTATGAGATTGCAGTGAGCTATGATGATGCTACAGCACTTTAGCTGGAAGACAGAGACCCTGTCTCAAAAAAAAAAAAAAAAAGAAAAAAGAAAAGCTACATTATCAAGGCTCTTGATAGGCAGAGAGCAGTTTTGTGTAAAACCCCTCTTAGATGAGAAAGGGATTCAGAGGAACCAGAGTGAGCACAAAGACATTTAGGAATACTTCAAATGATCTACCTGGCTTGTACTTTCCTTTTTACATTTACACAAGAGTGATAAATTATTGAAATTAATGCCTAAAAGAGATTAAGTTCTTTGAAAGAGTGCAAAATAGAAATTTTAAGAAATATGAGAGGAGCAGCATCACCACAAATTGTGGAATAGGGAACTCCGGGGCTCATTCCTCCACAAATACTACTGGCAAAAGCTGTCAGAATCAATTTTTGCAGAACTCTGGAATCTGGCCACGGGGGGGACAGTATAATGAAGATGTACAACCACTGGGGGGACGGTATAATGAAGAAAGAAGTTGCCACATTGAAGTAAGAGAACGCTGCCATTTTAAATTGCCCAGGTGCTGTTCCCCGTTCTCAAGATTGCTGATGGCCATGAAGATAGCACCATGAACTCCTCGTACAGGTTGCCAGAGAGAGCAACACAGACTCTGTTCTCAAAGAACTCTGGCTGTGCAAATGGGCCTGACTGGGGTTCTCTGAGGGACTGGGTGGCATTTGCTGAAAGCATGTAGGGCAAATGTGTGTACTGGTTGCAGCAGCCTGAGACAAGGAATAGAAAGACTAGAGTCTGGGAAGAAGAGTTTGGAAAAAGAGATATATAGGGAATAAGGGCCTTGAAAGATCCTGCATGTACCAAGGAATCAGGATGGCCACAGGCAAGCCCAGGATTAGTCCAGCACTCAGAAAGGATGTGAGAAGAGGCTGGCATGGGGGCTTACACCTATAATTCTAACATTCTTGGAGGCTGAGGTGGGTGGCTTGCTTGAACTCAGGAGTTCGAGATCAGGCTGAGCAAGAGCAACGCCCTGTCTACCCAAAAAAAAAAAAAAAAAGACATCATGGCAGGTGCTTGTAGTCCCAGCTCCTCTGGAGACTGAGGCAGGAGGATCTCTTGAGCCCAGGAATTTAAGGTTGCTGAACTATGATGCCACTGTGCCCTAGTCTGCACAACAGAGTAAGACTCTGTCACAAAAAAAAAGAGAAAAGAAATAAAAAGAAAGGACACGAGACAACCCTAAACTTTCCCTTCCAGGTGGCCTTCATGTTGCACACATTCAGGAAGAGAGAACTAAGGCAGAGTTATGAACAGCTGGGATGAGTGTTACAGGGGAGTCTCAGCACAGCGCCAAGCTGCCAAGACTGGAAAAATTTGTGTGGTATAAGCTTTTCTCCTTTTTTCTTTTTATTAGAGAGTGGGGTGGAGCATTTAAAGAAACTGTTAAAGCATCAGCTGACCACTAATCTAATGGAATGCAGACTTCAGTGGCCACACAGAACAAATAATATAGACTTTACAAAAGTAGTTTTGAGGGCAGCTCCTGTGGCTCAAAGGAGTAGGGCACTGGTCCCATATGCCAGAGGTGGCAGGTTCAAACCCAGCCCTGGCCAAAAACAGCAAAAAAAAAAAAAAAAAAAAGTACTTTTGAAAAGTCAGTAAACAAATAACAGCCCACAACAAACAGCCACCACAAAAACCTGGGGTGGGGAGAAAATATGACTTACAGAGTTGCCACATTATAATACTCAAAACATCTAGTTTCGGGCAACAATTTACAAGGCATGCAAAGAAACAAAGTATGACCCATCCAAAGGGTCATATTATGAAGAAATTAATAGAAACCATCCTTTGATGAAACCCAGACATTGGACTTAGTAGATAAAAACTAAATCATTTGTCTTAAAAGTACTTAAAACATATACAAAGAACTAAAGGAAACCAAGAGAATGATGTATTATTACCAAATAGAGAATATTAATAAAGAGATAGGTATTATCAACAGGAACCAAATAGAAATTCTGGAGCTGAAATGAAATGAAAAAAATCACTGAAGGGTTATACCAACAGGTTTGAATAGGTATAAAGAAGGATCAGCAAACTTGAATATAGGACAATTGAAATTATGCAGTCAGGGGAGCACAAAAGGAAAAGAATAAAGAAAAATGAACCAAGCCCAAGAGACCCGTGGGCCACCATCAGGCATGAACTTCTCAGAAGGAAGAGAGCAAGAGAGAGAAAGTAGCAGAAAGGATATGTGAAGCAGAAGAGCCAAAATTTCCCAATGAAAGATATGAATCTATGCATCCAAGCTCAATAAACACAGTAGAGGCTCGGTGCCTGTGGCCCAATAGGCTAAGCCACATACATCTGAGCTGGTGAGTTCAAATCCAACCTGGGCCCACCAAACAACAATGATGGATGCAACCAAAAAATAGTCGGGTGCTGTGGCGGGCACCTGTAGTCCCAGCTACTTGGGAGGTGGAGGCAGGAGAATCGCTTGGCCCCAGGAGTTGGAGGTTGCTGTGAGCTGAGATGCCATGGCACTCTACCCAGGGTGACAGCTTGAGGCTCTGTCTCAAGAAAATAAATAAATAAACAAACAAACAAACAAACAAACAAACACAAGTAGAACAAACTCATAAAGAGATCCACACCAAACAACATTATAGTCAAACTGTCAAACACCAAACATAAAGAGACAATCATGAAAGTTGCATGAGCAAAGTGACTTGTCAGCTACAAGAGATTGTGAGTAAGATTAATGGTCAACTTTTCTTCCAAAACCAGAGAGGCCAGGAAGCAGTGGGATAAAAGAAAAATAATGTCAACCTGGAATTCTAAATCCAGCAAAGATGAGGAAATAAAGACATTCCCAGCTAAACAATAAGAGGAAAACATCCTACAGGAACAGTAGGTAATAACTCAAAGGAATATGCAAAATTAAAACAATGGTTAAGTGCAGCTACATAGGTCAACGTAAAAACCAGTTTTGGTTTGTAAATGTCTCTTTTTTATGACATAGTTTAAAAGACAAATGCATGAAACAATAATTAAAGACTGTTAATGGGCACACAATGAGTAAAGACGTAGTCTGTATACTGTTATACAAAGGAGGGTACAGAGCTATAAAGGAGTAGTCTTTGTATACAGTTAAAACTGAGCACAGTACCTGTAATCCCAGCATTCCAGGAGGCCGAGCCAGGTGGACTGCTTGAGCTGAGGAATTCCATACTGAGCAAGAGCGAGACCTCGTCTCCAAATGTAGCTGGGTGTTGTTGTGGGCACCTGTAGTCCCAACTACTCAGGAGGCTGAGGCAAGAGAATCACTTGAGCCCAAAAGTTTGAGGTTGGTGTGAGCTACCATGCCATGGCACTCTACCCAGGGTGACAAAGAGAGACTGTCTAAAAAAAAAAAAAAATCTCAGTTATTAATTAAAACATGGTTGTTAAAAAGTTAATATGTTAATAGGTGTCCCCTAGGGTAGCCACTATGAATAAGTCTAGAAATATATGCAGAAATAGGAATAAGGACATCAGAATTGCATTGCAGATGTCTTCCAATAGGTCAATGGATGAATGGTGGTACGTCCATATGGTAGAATATTACCAGCACTGAAAAGAAACAAGCCATCAAGCTGTGAACACAGAGGGACCTTGTCCACATTACCAAGTGAAGGATGTGAATCCGAAAAGGCTGTGCACTGTGTGGCTCCAACCGTACAACACTCCAGGAAAGGAAAAACCATGGACACAGTACAGAGATCAGTGGCTTCCAGGGTTGCGGTGAGGCGCTGATGAGTAGATGGGCCACAGTGGATTTGTAGGGCAGGGAAACTATTGTGTAGGATCCTGTCACATTTGTCTAAACTCACAGAATGTTCAATACCAAAAGTGAACTCCAGCATAAACTATGAACTCTGGTTGGTAACAATGTGCTAATGCTGGTACCTCAATTGTAGTGGACGTACTACACCAGCTCAGAGCATTGGTGGTGGAGGGGTGTGTTGGGAGGGAGGCAGGGGTGAGTGGAACTCTACTTTCTGCTCAATTTTTCTGTGAACCTAAAACTGCTCTTAAAAATGGACTCCATTATTTATTTTAAACAGAGCAAAGCAGCAAATAAACTTTGGTATTTAAATGTAAAAGAAAATGTGGTCTCCCCTAATAGAATGCAAATATTGTGGGTTAAAGAGCCCTAACCTTACATGTCCTGTCGTACCTCTCATTCTTTTAGGTGCATGTTTTGTGCCCAATAAGATTTTCTGAAATGAGGGGAATTTTGTGTGTGATTTCAGGCAAGTCATTTCACAATTCTTTACCTTATACTTTTTTACAAAAAAAAAAAAAAAAAAGGATAATTGGCTCGTCACCCATAGCACAGTGGACACAGTGCCAGCCACATACACCAAGGCTGGCAAGTTCTAACCCAGCCTGGGCCAGCTAAACAAAAATGACAACTGCAACAAAAAATAGCTGGGCATTATGGCAGGTGCCTGTAGTCCCAGCTACTTGAGAGGCTGAGGCATGAGAATAGCTTAAGCCAGGAGTTTGAAATTGCTGTGAGCTGTGATGCCACAGCACTCTACTGTGAGCAACATAGTGAGACGCTGTCTCAAAAAAAAAAAAAGGATAGGGCAGCATCTGTGGTGCTGACCCCATATGCTGGAGGTGATGGGTTCAAACCCAGCCCCTGCCAAAAATTGCAAAAAAAAATAGGATAATTAATGAGGAAAATGGTGCACTAGAAAAATCAAAGAAGGAAGTGTTGGATGAATTCAAAACCAAAAAATATGAAACTTAACAGTAAAAAAACATAGCAAAATGACCAAAATGTTTCCTATTCAGTGGATATGGAAATGGTAAACAAAGTGTGTGTGTGTGGGGGGGGATTATACAGTATCAAATAAAAATCCTTTAAGTAGAAGGAGAAAAGATGGCTGACTGGAGCCAGCTTTCCACAGAGGCTCCCATTCAGAAGTTTAGCAAGTAAGCCAGTGGAAGAAGGACAGAAGTTTAGCAAGTAAGCCAGTGGTTTGGAGCTGCACCAAGAGAGAGGGTTGAAGAACACACATCAACCCTGCTGAGGCGAGCTGTGACCTCAAGGATACAAACAAAAGGTAAAAAATCCATCACCAAGCGGACAGGAGTCCCCTCCCCCATAAGAATGGCTAGCAGCACACTTTCTACAAACAAGTGAGCAGAGTTCAAATATCCTTCCATTTTATCCCACAGGAGAGACCCTCTAAAAACCAGAACTCCTTTCCCTACTAGGGTGCCATGGCACTCTCCTGCCAGGCATAAAACTATAAAACTGGATATATTCTCTACCTACAATTCTGAACTCCCAGCACTCCCCTCCACTCTAACCCCAAGCTCTGGAAGTCTGTCCCCCACGGACTCCAAATTCTTGGGTATTTTCTCCAGAGGTGTGAACAGGGCATGGACTGCTGCTGGTCGGTGCTGATTCTGCCACATGGGAGTAAGGAGAGGACAGTCAGCTGAGAGGGAACCAACCATACAGGAGAGGCAGTCCCCCAATGCACAGAGCAGAGGTGGGAACAATAAGGCGCACACCCGTGGGGATATCCCAGAGACACACCCCCTCTCTCTCTGGGCAACCAGAGGAGGCTGGGCATCTTCTCCAGTTGTAGCCACTGGTGGAACAGATCTGGGATCGAAACACAGGCCCCATGACTGAAGGGTACGTCTGAGGCGGTACCAGCCTGGGTGGAGCATGAGGACTAGAATACACGTGTGCAGAGACAGCAGACTCCCAGGGTGGGGCTGTCCCAGAGGACTGCTTTACTGAGCCTAAGATGCACTCGGCCCTCAGGGGATCATAGCCGAGACACAGGCAGGCAGGCAAAAGCTGGAACTGACAGCTGAAGTGTGGGCTCTAATCATGCTGCCCTAACACAAACTGCAGCTGAGACCGGACAGTGGCACAGAAAAGGGCTGAGTTGCAGTTCCTGTGAACTCAAACAGCATCTGATCTGCACAATAATATATCTGGGACAGAAACAAATTCTGCGAAGTTGTTCTGTTCTGCCAGCAACATCAATCAGGGGTGGGGCTGGAACTGAGTGAACCGCCCCAGCCTCCATTAAGCACCCGAGGTTGTCAGGCCTCACCTCCTCCTGCTGGATAGTGGCAGAGAGCAGTGGCCTGGCTGAGGAGACATAGATCTCTCTGTGACTCAGGCAGGCACAAACCCCTGGAGCATCTGCTCATTGGAGGGAACATAGTCACAGCCCATTGGAGTTACCAGTGATGGGGTGTGACAGAGGTGTAAGTTGGGGAAGAAGGCATCAACTTTTCCCAGACTAATTTATTTTCTTGGTGGATCCTTCTGACCTCACAGAGCACTGGAGCAAGTCATACTTGACCTGCCAGCAGACCCCTGCTATCTAATTGCTGGAGACCTTTTGAACTCTCCCACCTGAGACCGGTGCTGACTGAGACAATTGATTTGGACCTCTTGAACTGGGCCAATCACTCAAGGACTTGCCAAAGTGGTACGCTGGGTGTGTGGTCATGGGAAGGTTTGATTTTCCTTTTCCAACTGTTGCCTGTGGTGGGTGGGATGACTTAATTGCTGGTATTTCTCCATAGCTGAGACTTCAACCCAGACTAACTGATTCACTAGGGTAGATCAGAGACCAACTGAAAACAAGACAGAGCCACTTAGCCCCACCACACCAAGCAGGTCCCCAGTTTATTAGGCTATAGCACTGTAGGGATCCTTGGCAAAGCTCTAGGGCAGGCATCCTCAAACTTTTTAAACAGGGGGCCAATTCACTGTCCCTCAAACCATTGGAGGGCTGGACTACAGTTTAAAAACAAACAAACAAACTATGAACAAATTCCTATGCACACTACACATTTCTTATTTTGAAGTAAAAATCAAAATGGCAACAAATACATTTCACACCACTTCATGTGGCCCATGGGCCACAGTTTTGCCTGTGGGCCACAGTTTGAGGACACCTTCTCTAGGGGGAAAGGTACAAACACCAGTCCCAGCTTTTGGGCAAAGGGCTGGTTAATCACTACTCCTGGAGTCCCCAACCCAACTTCTTTTTATCTGCTCATCTAGTCAAACAGAGTAAAATAATTAAAGGGCGGAAACAGTGGAAAAACTCCGGTAACATGAATAACCAGAGCAGATCAATCCCCCAAGGAAAGATTTGGCGGACACAACTGAAGATCCCATTCATAAACAGATGGCAGAAATGTCAGAAATTGAATCCAGAATTTAGATCGCAAACAAGATTAATAGAATAGAGGAAAAGTTGGAATTAGAAATTCAAGGAGCATTTTAAAAGTTAACTTAAGAATTCAATGATATCAAAGACAAAATCACCAAAGATTTTGACACACTGAGACAAGAATTTGCAACCCTCAAAGATCTGAAAACTATAGTAGAATTTCTAGGAGCATTTTAAAAGTTGTCTCAAGAATTCAATGATATCAAAGTCAAAATCACCAAAGATTTTGACACATTGAGACAAGAATTTACAGCCCTCAAAGATCTGAAAAATACAGGAGAATGCTTGCTCCATTCCATACACAATGGAGCAAGCACAAGAAAGGATTTCTGACATTGAAGACAAAGCTTTTGAATACTCCCAAACTCTCAAAGAGGAAAAGAAATGGAGAGCAAAAATGGATCATTCTCTCAGAGAGCTCTGGGGTAATTTGAAGAAAACTAATATTCACCTTGTAGGAATCCCTGAAGGTGACGAAGTGGCTTTGCAAGGTACAGAGGCTCTTCATGAGATTATGAAAGAGAACTTTCCAGACATGCCAAAAAATTCTGAAATTCAGATAGCAGACAGTTTCAGAACCCCAGCATGACTCAACCCGAATAAGACATCCCCCAGGCACATCATAATTAAGTTCACTAAAGTTAATATGAAGGAGAAAATTCTGAAAACAAACTATATAGTGGCAGACTATATATATAATAGCCAGACATAAGAAAACCATTACTTACAAAGGGAAGAATATTGGAATGACTGCATATCTCTCTGCTGAAACCTTTCAAGCTAGAAGAGGTGGTCATTGACTTAATTTCCTAAAACAAAATAACTTTTAACCCAGGATCCTGTATCCAGCTAAACTGAGTTTCATTTATGATAGAGAAATTGAATACTTTATTGACATTCACATGTTGAAGAAATTTGCCATAACTAAACCAGCTCTCCACGATATTCTCAGACCTATCCTCCATAATGACCAGTGCAATCCTCCACCACAAAAGTAAATTCATTCAGAAATTTTTGATAAAATTCCAACATCCACAGTGGCAAAAGTATTAAAAATGTCCACTGGACTTTTGAAAAACTCAATACCCAAATTTCTACCAGGCTTAATAATATTCTCAATTAATGTGAATGGCTTAAATTATCCTCTAAAGAGGCACAGGTTGGCTGACTGGATACAAAAACTCAGATCAGATATCTGCTGCATACAAGAATCTCATCTTACCTTAAAAGATAAATATAGATTCAGGGTGAAGAGATGATCATCTATAGTCCAGGCAAATGAAAATCAGAAAAAAGCAGGTATTGCAATTCTATTTGCAAATACAATAGGCTTTAAACCAACAAAAGTAAGGAAGGATAAGGATGGTCTCTTCATATTTGTTAAGGGTAATACTCAATATGATGAGATTTCAATTATTAATATTTATACACCCAACCAGAATGCACCTCAATTTATAAGAGAAACCCTAACTGACATGAACAACTTGATTTCCTCCAGCTCTATAATAGTCAGAGATTTTAACACTCCTTTGGCAGTGTTGGATAGATCCTCCAATAAGAAACTGAGCAAAGAAATTTTAGATTTTAACTTAATCATTCAACATTTGGATTTAACAAACATCTACAAAACATTTCATCCTACAAAACTGAATACACATTCTTCTCATCAGCCCATGGAACATACTCCAAAATCGATCATATCTTAGGTCACAAGTCTAACATCTGTAAATTTTAAAAAATAGAAATTATTCCTTGCATCTTCTCAGACCACTATGGAATAAAAGTTGAACTCAGTATCAACAGGAATCTGCACATTTATACAAAAACATGGAAACTAAATAACCTTATGCTGAATGATAGCTGGGTCAGGGACAAGATAAGAAAGAAATCACCAAATTTTGGGAACAAAACAATAATGAAGACATGAATTTTCAGAATCTCTGGGACTACCTAGGAGGGAAATTTATAGCACTGCAAGTCTTCCTAAAGAGAATGGAAAGAGAGGAAGTTAACAACTTAATGGGACATCTCAAACAACTGGAAAAGGAAGAATATTCCAATCCCCAAACCAGCAGAAGAAAAGAAATAACCAAAATTAGACCAGAATTAAGTGAAATTGAAAATAAAAGGATTGTACAGCAGATCAATAAATCAAAAAGTTTGTTTTTTGAAAAGGTCAATAAAATAGATAAACGTTTGGCTAACCTAACCAGGAAGAAAGAGTAAAATCTCTAATTTCATCAATCATAAATGGCAAAGATGAAATAACAACAGACTCCTCAGAATTCAAAAAATCCTTAATGAATATTACAAAAAACTTTATTCTCAGAAATATGAATATCTGAAGGAAATTGACCAATACCTGGAAGCATGCCACCTTCCAAGACTTAGCCAGAATCAAGTGGAAATGTTGAACAGGCCTATATCAAGTTCTGAAATAGCAACAACCATACAAAACCTCCCTAAAAAGAAAAGCCCAGGACCAGATAACTTCATGTCAGAATTCTACCAAACCTTTAAAGCGGAAGTAGTACCTATACCTCAACCTGTTCCAAAAGGTAGAAAAAGAAGGAATACTACCCAACACATTCTATGAAGCAAACATCACCTTGATCCCCAAACAAGGAAAAGATCCAACAAGAAAATAAAATTATAGACCAATATCACTAATTATTATAGATGCAAAAATATTCAACAAGATCCTAAGAAACAGAATCCAGCAACACATCAAACAAATTATACACCGTGACCAAGTGGGTTTTATCCCAGAGTCTCAAGGCTGGTTCAATGTATGTAAATCTATAAATATAATTCAGCACATAAACAAATTAAAAAACAAAGACCATATGATTCTCTCAATTGATGCAAAAAAAGCTTTTGATAATATCCAGCATCCCTTCATGATCAGAACACTTAAGAATATTGGTATAGAAGGGACAATTCTTAAACTGATAGAGGCCATCTACAGCAAAACCACTGCCAATATTGTATTGAATGAAGTTAAATTGAAATCATCTCCACTCAGATCAGGAATGAGTCAAGGCTGCCCATTGTCTCCACTGCTCTTTAACATTGTAATGGGGAAGAAAAGACTATCACGGGTATCCATATATCAGAAGAGATCAAACTTTCACTCTTCACAGATGATTTGATTGTATATCTGGAAAACACCAGGGATTCTACGACAAAACTCTTAGAAGTGATCAAGGAATACAGCAGTGTCTCAGGTTACAAAATTAACACTCGTAAATCTGTAGCCTTTATATATACCAACAATAGTCAAGATGAAAAAACAGTCAAGGACTCTATTCTGTTCACAATAGTGCCAGAAGATGAAATATTTGGGAATTTATCTAACAAAGGACGTGAAAGATCTCTATAAAGAGAACTATGACACTCTAAGAAAAGAAATACCTGAAGATGTTAACAAATGGAAAAAATACCATGCTCATGGCTGGGAAGAATCAACATTGTTAAAATGTCCACACTACCGAAGCAATCCCTATTAAAGCTCCACTGTCATACTTTAAAGATCTCGAAAACAATAATATTTCATTTTATATGGAATCAGAAAAAAACTCGAATAGCCAAGACATTATTCAGAAATAAAAAAAAAACCCAGGAGGAATCACGCTACCAGACCTCGGACTATTATAAATCAATGGTGATCAAAACAGTATGGTACTGGCACAAAACCAGAGAGGTAGATGTTTGGAACAGAATAGAAAACCAAGAGATGAACCCAGCTACTTACCGTTATTTGATCTTTGACAAGCCAATTAAAAACATTCAGTGGGGAAAAGATTTCCTATTTAACAAATGGTGCTGGGTGAACTGACCGGCAACCTGTAGAAGATTGAAACTGGACCCACACCTTTCACCATTAACTAAGATAGACTCTCACTGGATTAAAGATTTAAACTTAAGACATGAAACTATAAAAATACTAAAAGAAAGTGCAAGGAAAACTCTTAAAGAAATCGGCTTGGATGATATTTTATGAGGAGGACCCACCCGGGCAATTGAAGCAGCTTCAAAAATACACTACTAGGACCTGATCAAACTAAAAGCTTCTGCACAGCCAAGAACACAGTAAGTAAAGCAAGAAAACAGCCCTCAGAATGAGAGAAGATATTTGTAGGTTATGTCTCCAACAAAGGTTTAATAACCAGAATCCACAGAGAACTCAAACGTATTAGCAAGAAAAGAACAAGTGATCCCATGTCAGGCTAGGCAAGGGATTTGAAGAGAAACTTCGCTGACACAGCCTACAGACATATGAAAAAATGCTCATCATCCTTAGTCATCAGAGAAATGCAAATCAAAACTACTTTGAGATATCATCTAACTCCAGTAAGATTAGCCCACATCACAAAATCCCAAAACCAGAGACGTGTGCATGGATGTGGAGAAAGGGGAACACTTCCACACTGCTGGTGGAGATGCCCACTAATACATTCCTTTTGGAAAGATGTTTGGAGAACACTTAGAGAGCTAAAAATAGACCTGCCATTCGATCCCACAATTCCTTTACTAGGTATATACCCAGAAGACCAAAAATCACATTATAACAAAGATATTTGTACCAGAATGTTTATTGCATCCCAATTCACAATTGCTAAGTCATGGAAAAAGCCCAAGTGCCTATTGACCCACGAATGGATCAATAAATTGTGGTATATGTACACCATGGAATATTATGCAGCCTTAAAGAAAGATGGAGACTTTACCTCCTTCATGTTTACATTGATGGAGCTGGAACATATTCTTCTTAGCAAAGTATCTCAAAAATGGAAGAAAAAGTATCCAATGTACTCAGCCCTACTATGAAACTAATTTATAGCTTTCATATGAAAACTATAACACAATTATAGCCTAAGAATATGGGGAAAGGGGAAAAGGAAGGGAGGGGCGGGGGAGGATGAATGGAGGTAGGGTAATTGGTGGGACCACACCTATGGGTACATGTGAAACTTACTAAATGTAGAATATAAATGTCTTAACACAATATGTAAGAAAATGCCACGAAGTCTATGCTAACCAGTTTGATGAAAATATTTCACTTGGGATTAAAGATGGCGGCCAAGTAACAGCTTCCCTGCAACTGTGCATGGGGAATCTGGGGAGACTCCAGACTCCAGACATCTCTGGCCAGTGGGATCTGCCTATGATCATCCTTTTGAGGATACAGGGAGCCAGCAAGGGACTTCTGGACCCCAGGAGGAGGACAAAAACAGTGGAAAACTGGCAAGTGGCTGCATGTGTTCGATCGACCTAATCACGCCGGCAACCGAGAAGTGCTACTTTTATGCCAACAGATCTGAGATCGTGCAAAACAAAATCAAAACACTCCAAGAAGATCTAGAAAAGAGAAGAAAAGAAATTCTAGAAAATCCCCTGTGGACGGGCCTACATGGTTTTTCACCCTACC
>CAUYPK010024199.1:0-32260 GCA_963574355.1 Loris lydekkerianus
GACTTGAAGAGAAACTTCTCCAAAGAAGACAGGCGCATGGCCTACAGACATATGAAAAAATGCTCATCATCCTTAATCATCAGAGAAATGCAAATCAAAACTACTTTGAGATATCATCTAACTAAGATTAGCCCATATCACAAAATCCCAAGACCAGAGATGTTGGCGTGGATGTGGAGAAAAGGGAACACTTCTACACTGCTGCTACACTGCTGGTGGGAATTAATACATCGCTTTTGGAAAGATGTTTGGAGAACACTTAGAGATCTAACAATAGATCTGCCATTCAATTCTGTAATCCCTCTACTAGGTATATACCCAGATGACCAAAAATCACATTATAACAAAGATATTTGTACCAGAATGTTTATTGCAGCCTAATTCATAATTGCTAAGTCATGGAAGAAGCCCAAGTGCCCACTGATCCACGAATGGATTAATAAATTGTGGTATATGTACACTATGGAATATTATGCAGCCTTAAAGAAAGATGGAGACTTTATCTCTTTCATGTTAACATGGATAGAGCTGGGACATATTCTTATTAGTAAAGTATCTCTAGAATAGAAGAAAAAGTATCCAATGTATCAGCCCTACTATGAAACTAATTTATGGCTTTCACATGAGAGCTATAACCCAGTTATAACCTAAGAATATGGGGAAAGGGAAGAGGGAGGGGGGAAGATGGGCTGAGGGAGGTTGATTGGTGGGATTACATCAGCGGTGCATCTTACAAGGGTACATGTGAAACTTAGTAAACGTAGAATATAAATGTCTTAACACAACTAAAAAAATGCTAGGAAGGCTATGTTAACTAGTGTGATGAAAATATGTCAAATGGTCTGTAAAACCTGTGTCTGGCACCCCATGATTGCATTAAAGTACACAACTATGATTTAATAATAAAAATTTTTTAGATATACGCACACACACAATTATATGTATGCGGTAGGGATTAACTTTAGTAGGAATGTATTTATGTTGCAATATACTTTTTGGACACCAGGTGGCACCATGAGTGGTTCCCATGCTTACACTTGTTTCCCTTGCTAACATCTTAGACTGTTTTGGGTGGCTGCCTGGTTACCCACCTTGCGCCTAGACCCTGTCTAACTGTTGATTCCACTGATGTCAAAATACCTTCACAGGCAGGTCTCCCAAATTCTCCCTGCAATAGTTCCCAGGAAGCGTGGGATATCCTGGGCCTGCTCTGAGTGGAGGACGACTGCCACAGGTGAGACTCAAATGCCACTAAGTGGACTGTGGGGAAAGCTGCCTGTGGCAAATCCCAACTCCCAAATTTTATAACAATGGCCACATCCTATCCAGGATCTTTCCTGTCTGAGTGTCTCTCCTGCTGCCTAATCATGGTAGTGCCACTCCAGACGACACCCCACTCTGGCCACCAAATTCCACTCAGGAGTCCATACTTCACCAATCTTTCCACACAACATTTAGTTTCCCCATGAACTGAGAATAGTAATCCTCCATGGGGAACCTGGTGCTGCTCCCGCCTCCTGCTGCCACAGACTCAGTGCAGAAAGTTTCCTGGCAATCTCTGCAGCTCCTGATTACACTCCAAGTCCAGTAATATGCCATCACGCTGGATATCCCAAACTGCCACACAAATATAACACACCGGGAGTGATCTAGCCAACTCAGTCTCACCTGTTGTTCCAGGAGGGCTGAGCTAAACATCTTTCCCGTCTGCCATCATGCACTGCTTCCTATATAAAATTTATTAATATTTAGGGATACATTAGTAGGTAGTGAGTGACATGTGCAGGAATGATAGAACAATTTTCAAGACACACATTACCTCTTAGGTGTGAAAGACCTTGCAATGAGAGATGAGTGCCCTGGGGAATTTAATAGTACTTGTATTATTTTATTTTTCAAGGTGGGTAGTGGGTACATAGATATTAACTATATTCTTCCCTATGATTAACTATTTCAATTTAAAAAGGCATAATCTACAGATTAAAATAAATGATGTCAGGAAAATACAGAAAATTCAGCACTGAGATACATCCTGGTTAGGTTATTAAATTACAAAAATAAGGCACCCAATTTAGAAAACTTCATGAGAAATGAAATAAATGTACTTCACTGTGTAGCCATATGACATAATCACAAAAATCATGATCTGGTTAAAGTAGATAATGTAGAATAGATTCGGGTAAGAGAAAAGTTGTGGACTAGTATGTCAAAAACTGCTCAGTTGTTTTTCAATTTGAATGGCCAACATACAAAAATTTTTTGACAGTATTAACATTGTTCTATGCATGTGCATCTGTGGCACCAAGAGGGAAATTCTGAAGTCAAAACTAAACAACATGTTAATTCCTTTATTTCTAAAAAATAAAGGAAAAGAAGATTTTAACATTATTTCTAGATCTATTTTGAAACTATTCTAAACATGCTAATTTTCTGATTAAGCTTCCTTTCGATACTTCTAAAATTTTTTTATGAGAGAAGTTATGATTTCTTTAATAAAGTATCACAAGCCCTTCTTGAAAAATCAGGAAAAGACTGGTATGCATTTATTTATCAGGAAAAGACTGGTGGTATGCATTCTACCCAATTCAATATGCAATGAGGAGACAACTTATACAGATATGGTTAATAAACAGACTATACATATTACAAACTGAGTGAGAAAGTCCAAACAAATTGGTAAAGAGAGAGGAAAGTTATACCATCTAATGTTTTCATCTTTCAAGGTTGGTAATGTCTAAATTTGGTTTCGTTTTTTTTTAGAGGCAGAGCCTCCAGCTGTTTGCCCTGGGTAGAGTTTCATGGCATCACAATTCACAGCAACCTCCAACTCCTGGGCTTCAGGGATTCTCCTGCCTCTGCCTCCCAAGTAGCTGGGACTATAGGTACCCGCCACAATGCCCGGCTATTTTTTGGTTGCAGCTGTCATTGTAGTTTGGCAGGCCCGGGCTGGATTTGAACCCACCAGCTCAAGTGTATGTGGCTGGTGCCTTAGCCTCTTGAGCCACAGGTGCCAAGCGGATATTGTCTAAATTTGAAGCATCAAGTTTCTTTAAAAATCCTCCAAATTGTAATTTTTTTACAATCCCTTTTCTTATCTGTAAAGACCTCATGTAGAAAATACATACATAATTCTTTGCAACTTTTATTTTATTTTTTTTGGCCGGGGCTGGATTTGAACCTACCACCTCCGGCATATGGGACCAGCGCCCTACTCGCTTGAGCCACAGGAGCCGCCCATACATAATTCTTTGAACTGTACTGTGGTTTCATTCTTTTGTGGAACTCAAAACTAAACTTAATACTTTTGTATTTAAAATAGTATTTTGGTAATGGACATGCAAGAAATCATAATACTATTGTACTTTAATGATCATTTTCCATTATAAAATTGAAAAAAACTCAAGAACATGTACCCTGGCTTGGGGCCTGTAGCTCAGTGAGTAGGGCACCAGCCACATACACCAAAGCTGGTGGGTTTGAGCCTGGCCCAGGCTTGCTAAACAACAATGACAATTGCAACCAAAGAATAGCTGGGCGTTGTGGTGGGCGCCCGTAGTCCCAGCTACTTGGGAGGCGGAGGCAAGAGAATCACTTAAGCCCAAGAGTTTGAGGTTGGGTTGCTATGAGCTGTGAAGACATAGCACTCTACTGAGGGTGACATAATGAGACTTTGTCTCAAAAAAAAAAAAAAAAAAAAAAAAAAAAAAGTGTACCCATCCACAATTCTTATCTTCCTTCATTTTTTATGCCTGTATATCTGCATAGAAATATATCTAGGAATAAAAACCAAAGTTAACAATGATTGATTATTTACAGGGGAACTTTTTAAAAAAATTCTTTGCACCTTTTTGTGCTGTTTAATTCTTTACAATAAGCAGGCATTATTTTGCAAAAATGAGAATTTTTTCTTTACCAAACCCCAACTTTATAAAAGTACTTTCAGGCTGGGCATGGTGGCATACACCTGCAATCCCCGCACTTTAGGAGGCTGAGGTGAGTGGATTGCTTAAGCTCAGGAGTTCGAGACCAGCCTGAGCAAAAGCAAGGCCCCATCTCTAAAATGAGCTGGGTGCAGAGGCAGGTGCCTATAGTCCCAGCTACTTGGGAGGCTGAGGCAGAAGGATCTCTAGAGCCCAAAAGTTTGAGGTTGCTGTGAGCTGTGATGCCACAGCACTCTACTCAGGGGTGACAGAGCGAGACTCTGTCACAAAAAAAAGTAAATAAATAAAAGCACAGGAATTCCTATTAAAAATTAAGCAGTATATGGCTCAGATATGTAGATCAAACCATTCATCTAGCAGGGGTCCTCAAACTTTTTAAACAGTGGGCCAGTTCACTGTCCCTAGGACTGTTGGAGGGCCAGACTACAGTTTAAAAAAACAAAACTACAAACAAATTCCGATGCACACTGCACATATCTTATTTTGAAGTAAAAAAAAACAAAACGGAAACAAATACAATCACACCGTCTCATGTGGCCCATGGGTCATAGTTTGAGGACCCCTGATCTAGGGTAATGGATTGCAGGTTCCCAACAACAGAAAGGCTCAAGTGGGAAAAGGGGAATTCAAAACACTCCACCCTCAGAGATTCTAACATATTAACAACATAGTAATGGTTAGTTATTTACTGAATGTATAGTACATGCCAAATACTAAGCACACTGTGAGCACTCTGTATGTATTAATTCATTAAATCATAGAGAAATTTATAAGGTGGCTATATAATTTTACAAATGAGGTACAAGGAATTTACAAATCTATCAGAAGGGAAGCTGGATTTAAACTGGAGTTTTCCATGGTCAATGTCCTCAGTCACTACATCAGTGCTTCCCAGTTTGTTACATGTTGGAAAGACTCCATGATTTTTAGACAAGGACGCCTGATTCTCATGTGCCAATATTCTGTTATACAAGGTACAACCTGGGCAGTAGAAGTTAAAAAGTTCCTTAGTTGATTCTATTTGCATTAAAGCGTGGGGACCACTGCATTATACCTTTCTGCCTCCAGGTTGCCCATGGGTAGTAGTTATCAAGCCTGGATGAGTGTTAGAATCATCTGATGATAATATTAGTATTATCATTTTTATAACTTCAAGGACCCTGCCCCACCCCTGGCCAATGGGGCTGGGCTTAATTATTTTTGAGTGCTTCTCAGGTGGTTCAGTCTGCATACAAGGCTTAAGAACTACAGCTCAGGAAGAGAGAAGAGGTCCCCACTTTAACAAGGCTCAGGCTAGTGAATATTTTTAATTAGCATTGTAGCTTTTTCTCAAATGGGCGGGGTTAAAAAAAGAAAGAAAAAAGGTAAAAAAAGTTGAGAAACACTTCATGTGTTCAAATGTTAGCACAGTTAACATTCTCACAAGTTCAGAATTATTCTGAATCGTTGGCTCTCAGAGTATTGACTAAAAAGCATATTAATCAATTCGCTTGTCAGTAGTTCTCAACCATTTGCTTCCCTGGCACATAGGCAAACACAATTCCTTCCACTAGTACCCAGATACTGAGCATAAGGCCCAAAAATATCCTATCAGTTTACCTCTAGACCAGACTTAGATTTAGTTAAAAGCTAAACTTGCCAGGTTCAAGATCAAAGTCTGTGGTAACTCCACGAACACCTAGTTTTACTAATGAAAAATGGGTGGCAAAGCCGACATCTTATGAAAATTAGCTGTCGTTCTGTCCGTGTAACAGTCTATAGCCTATAAGTCTTAAAATTCAAGTGCCCTTCGCTATAAAATAAAGATGATACAAATATCATGGGGTGATTGAGAAGATTAAGTGAGGTGAAAATAGCAAGTTACTGTCTACCGTATATGCACACCTTTCTGTTAATGCTGACAGACAAGTCTTCATGTTTTCCAAAGACTCATGTTTAGGCATGTCTTGTAAACAAGGCACAAGCTGCCTTTGTTCTGGACTCTGTTTTCAAGGGTATCTGTATAGCAAACACATTTGTAAAACAGAAATACTCTTTCACTACAGAGGAAAGGTCAGGCACACTGCACACTGTTTATAGAGGTATCACCAGACCCGCTTTACATTGTGCCCTGGGAAAAAAAGGGGATTGGGGAACTGGCACAAAAAATTATTGATACTCTGCTATCGATTACGGCTACTGCTATAAATAATAAAATCCTTTTCTTTCAATCAAGGATCTGAAGTTTTCTAACACCATCTAAGGAACTGTGCTAGGCTAACTTGTAGACAAAAATCACAGACCTTTCACAGTTCTTGACAGTGAGCACTTTCTGTTAACATTATCTCATTAGATATTATCAATAGCCCTGTAAAGTTAAGCAAAATACGGCATGGTTCAAGTGAAGTATCTTATAAACAGTAGTTATTATCTCCATCATTATCATTATTAATTGTAGGAGACACCTAAAAAGAAACACCTAATAAGGGAATGGGGAAGGGAAGGGTCTCTTGTTAAAAACCATGAGAGCATGTACATCATTGCTTGGCAGCCTCCACACCTCTGGTGTAAAAAGGCCACAGCAGGGGTCCTCAAACTACAGCCTGTGGGCCACACGAGGCAGTGTGATTGTTTGTTTCCGTTTTTTTTTTTTTTTTTTTTTTTTTTACTTCAAAATAAGATATGTGCAGTGTGCACAGAAATTTGTTCATAGTTTTTTTTTTTATTATTATTAAATCATAGCTGTGTACATTAATGCAATCATGGGGCACCATACACTGGTTTTATAGACCGTTTGACACATTTTCATCACACAGGTTAACATAGCTTCCTGGCATTTTCTTAGTTATTGTGTTAAGACATTTATATTCCACATTTACTAAGTTTCACATGTACCCTTGTAAGATGCACCGCTGATGTAATCCCACCAATCACCCTCCCTCCACCCATCCTTCCCCTTTTTTCCCCTCCCTCTCCCCCTTCCCCACATTCTTAGGTTATAACCGGGTTATAACTTTCATATGAAAGCCATAAATTAGTTTCATAGTAGGGCTGAGTACATTGGATACTTTCTCTTCCATTCTAGAGATACTTTACTAAGAAGAATATGTTCCAGCTCCATCCATGTAAACATGAAAGAGGTAAAGTCTCCATCTTTCTTTAAGGCTGCATAATATTCCCTGGTGTACATATACCACAATTTATTAATCCATTCATGGATCGATGGGCACTTGGTCTTCTTCCAAGACTTAGCAATTATGAATTGGGCTGCAATAAACATTCTGGTGCAAATATCTTTGTTATGATGTGATTTCTGGTCTTCTGGGTATATACCTAGTAGAGGAATTATAGGATTGAATGGCAGATCTATTGTTAGATCTCTAAGTGTTCTCCATAGCTTTTTTTTAAACTATAGTCCAGCCCTCCAACAGTCTGAGGGACAGTGAACTGGCCCCCTGTTTAAAAAGTTTGAGGATCTCTGGGCCATAGAATCACTTCTATAAAGAGTCACAGGAGAAGTCAGTCCAGGCTCCAAGGCTGACTGCTGCACCTTTGAGGCGCTCCAGCACCTCTGACCTGACTCAGACAATGAGCTCCCCAGCACTTATAGGGAGCTATACCCTGAGCAAAATGTACAGCAGTCTGTATCCTGGCAGTTTCATGGGCCAGGACCTAGCGTCTGGTCTCCGACAATCCTTGCAACAATCCTGTAAACTTGGAATCCATACCATTGTCTTATAGCTGACAGGTTACTTAACTTGGCAAGAGTTAGTAGGACAGATTATCACTTAGTCTTGCACACAAATGGTGGGGCTAGAACTTTAATCTATCCCACTATTACTATGTCATCTCATGACTTTAATATTGTAATCTTATTCAGTGAAATCATAAGTTTTATATGACATCACAAGAGAGATAGATATTCAGGTACTGAATACCTGTATTTGAGAGATTTCAAATACATATTAAATACCTTCTATGTTCTGGACACTTTGCTGGTGCTAGGGAAATAACACTGACTAAAACATGTTCTCTGCCTTCATGAAACTTACAAAAGTAGCATACAAAAAAGACAAAATAACAAAATAACTACTAACTCAAACTGTCCTCACAGAAGCAAACAAGGGACTAAAATAGAGGGACTGAGATAGGAAAAACTTTTCAAATTATGGGTTGCCACTGAGAAATAAATTCATGATCTCAACCACCAGTTTTTGAAAAAATGTAGTTCGAAGTAGACAATACATACACATTATATGTATTGTTTTATAAAATTTTCTTCTTGCATAGAGAGTCATGGTATAAAACGCATTTCTTGTAAGCATAGGTAACAATCTATGCAATGAGAATACGATGGGAATGGAAAGATATTGCTATGTTAGAAAAACAGGAAATAACACTGTGACTACAACTCTATAGAAAGGACAGAATGGAATGAACTGAAGTTGGAGAAAGAAGCTAAGGTTCTGCAATGTAAAAAGATAAGTGATATGATTTGATATACATTTTAGAAGCCATGCTTTTTTTTTTTTTTTTTTTGGCTGGAGCTGGGTTTGAACCCACCACCTCTGGCTTATGGGGCTGGTGCCCTACTCCTTTGAGCCACAGGAGCCTCCCCCATGCTTTTTTTTTTTTTTTTTTTGAGACAAAGTCTCACTCAGTCGCTCTAGGTAAAGTGCCACAACATCACAGCTCACAGCAACCTTGAACTCTTGGGCTTAAGCGATTCTCTTGACTCAGCCTCCCAAGTAGCTGTGACTACAGGTGCCCGCTACAATGCCTGGCTATATTTTAGTTGTCATTGTTGTTTAGCAGGCCTGGGCCAGGTTCAAACCTGCCAGCCTCGGTGTATGTGGCAGGAGCCCTAACCACAGAGCGATGGGTACCAAGCCAGAAGTCATGCTTTTTGATACATAAAAATGGACTAAAGGAGGACAAGAATAAGTGATAATGGTGGCTTGGTTTCAGATGGGAGGGACAGCAGCAATGGAAAAGAGTAGATGAATTTAACATAAAAGTTTTAAGATAAAATCAATGGGACTGAAGCAAAGCATGAGAGGCATACTCTAAATTTCAATTGTATCTCTGTACTTTATTATAATTATTATTATTTTTGGAGACAAGGGTCTCACCCTGTTGCCCAGGCTAAAGTGCTGTGGCATTAACCTAGTTCACAGCAACCTCAAACTTCTGAGCTCAAGTGATCCTCCTGTCTCAGCCTCCCAAGAGATTATAGGTGTTTACCATGATACTTGGCTAATTTTTCTATTTTTAGGAGAAATGGGGTTTCACTCTTGCTCAAGCTGGTGTCTAACTCTTGAGCTCAAGGGATCCTCCTGCATTAGCCTCCCAGAGTGCCAGGATTATAGGCATGAGCCACAGTACCTGGCCTCTTCTAGTTTCAGATCATTCCTTGATGAGTCCATATTTAAAGAATATGTATCTGCATAATTTACATAGCCAATTGAATCTATTGGATTTTATTTAATGATCAGATTGCACTTCTTGTCTTCACAAATTAAACAGCCTAGTGTATAGGAAAGATCTGATTTTGAAGTTAGATCTCTGTTCATAAAACAATTTATGACTGTGGCTTTGGGTAGGTTATTTAATCTCTTTGGCTCGTTTGTATAATGTTAATACTTCTCTATCACAGGGTTGCCATGGGGCTTAAAAGTGAACGTAAACTATCACAAATATATATTCAATAAATGTTAGGTCCTGTTTCTCCAAGTTATCTTCTTCACAAGGAATAGACTTTCTGATACTAAACGCATTACGTTTCTTATCCTGGCACTATATTAACATGACTATTACTACCTTGCCTTCACTGGCATAATATTCTAGGAGACTCCTGCCACAGATGAGAGGTTCTGGCATAGAATGAGGTGAGGGTCTGCAAGAAAGGAGAGGTCAGTCCAGTGACAAGGGAAAAGTTTAATGGAGGGGAAAAGGACAATGGAGACTGACCAGTAGTCAGGTCAGCTCCCACACTGTTGCCAAAGGCTTTTATTAGTCTCATCAATAAAGCGAGACAGAGGCAGTGAGCTCAGAGTAGAGCTGGGGGCTCTTCCCAGCATGGGCCTGGATTAGGGGCAAGGATATGGGTAGGGTGTTTCCAGGAATTCTGGCCTTGAGGCACTCCAGAAATCTAGGGAGGAGGTTTTTGGTTTCAAACCAGATTTTCTAAATGGCTGCACTCCTGCCAGGGTTATGAGAACTCCTTTCCCACAATCATGGCACTATCTTGACCTAAGGTTGGATACTGAAGTCCAAAACTACCTTCCCAATGTACTGTCTACATTAACATGACTTTATTATTACTTCGTTTTCATTAGCCTAACTTTTACTATTCTAGAAGAATAGTAGAATAGAAGAATAACTGGCTTGTTCATTACAGGAATCTTCTGAAAAAATCTATCTGGTCAATAGAAAGCATGAAGAATTTATGTCTTAAGACTCCTTGCACTCCTTGCCAACTCCTTCCACCAATCTTAAACTGCTATATCAAGATCAGTGCCCCAGCCTAATCAGCCATCTCCCCCCAACCCCCTACCACCCTCTGCTACTGAAAAACCACGTTAAACCATACTTCACATTATCAATAAAATCTCACCTCATTTTCCCAGTTTGAGACACTAACAAAGCTCTGTGAGGTGGTGTTCTTCCTTACCCCAGCAAGCAATAAACTCACTTATGACTTACAGGAAATCACCATTAGAGCAGTACAAGCTTAAGTATATGCTTAAAGACAAAGCCCAAGGATTTCTCCACAAATGTCTAGAAACAATATAAAAATGAGGTAAATTAAATTATATACTAAGCAAAATATGTCCATTAATAAAAAGGTAATGGTTTATCTAGACCACAATAGCAGGGCAGTGCCTGTGGCTCAGTGGGTAGGGTGCAGGCCCTATACACAGAGGGTGGCAGGTTTGCCAAACTGCAATAACAAAAAAAAGGAAAGGGCGTTGTGGTGGTGGCCTGTAGTCCCAGCTACTCGGGAGGCTGAGGCAAAAGAATAGCTTAAGCCCAAGATATGGAGGTTGCTGTGAGCTGTGACACCACAGTTCTCTACAGAGGGCGATAAAGTAGGACTCTTGCCTCTAAAAAAAATAAATAGGGTGGCGCCTGTGGCTCAAAGGAGTAGGGTACCGGCCCCATATGCTGGAGGTAGCGGGTTCAAAACCAGCCCCAGCCAAACCCTGCAAAAATAAACAAACAAAAAGACCACAATAGCGAGTTCAAGACTAGCCTGAGCAAGAATGAGACCCTGTTTCTACTAAAAATAGGAAAGCTAGCCGGGTGTGGTGGTGGGCGCCTGTACTCCCACAGCTACTCGAGAGGCTGAGGCTGGAGGATCACTTGGGCCCAAGAGTTTGAGGTTGCTGTGAACTGTGATGTCACAGCACTCTAGCCTGGTCAACAGAGTGAGACTCTGTCTCAAAAATAAAAGATCACAATAGCAAGTTACCTTGTAAAATTCCACATGTGGCCAATTAAGTCTTAAAAATTCATTTTGACGAATCTCAGGTTTGTATTACTATTTTTTAATGCCCTTCTTCCTTACAGAGCTGTTCAAGTATGACTCTGAATCAAGAAAAACTGGGTCTCAGATATCTCAAGGACCTTAAGGAATTATGAAAAATAACCCTAGGAAGTTATTTTCTAGTTATTCTCTGGTCCCTAGGACAGACTGGAGAAGAAACGTCAGCTTTTAAATTAGATCCTTACGAATGGCGATTCAGATCCATTAACAACTTCACTAAGTATCTTGAACCCTAACTTCTTACAGGGTCCAGTCACCGCCAAATGACTTTCCACTCAGGGAGGCATCCGAACTGCGGGCGGGAAGGTAACAGAGACTAGCGCCTCTCAGGGCTTTCCCCGACTCTCCGGGTTGGGCTCCGCCGCTCCAGCAGCTCCCAGGGAGGGTGGAGGGGGGTGGCGGCAGCAGCTCCCAGGGAGGGTGAGGGGGGTGGCAGCAGCAAACAATCCAGCGGAACTCGCCCTCCCCCCCGACTGAGGCCTGCCCCGCAGGGGCGAAAGTGCGTAGGAGTCCACGGCTCCGCGGGCCCCGCCTCCTGCCGCTCCGGTATCCGTACCTGACTGGCGATGCACCTGCGAAAGCCGCACGCCATCACGGGTCCCTGGCGCGCCGCAGCCCGCCGACCTGGCCCGAACGCGGCCGTCCTTGCCCGCCCCGCCTCCGCGCGCCGGAAGCCCGCCCCGGAGGAGACGCCAGCCAATCAAAGGACCGCCTCTCCGCCGCTGACCTCTGCCCTGCGGCCGCGAGGGCGCGCGGGAAACCCCGAGCGCTTCTGGAATTCGCGGGGCTGCTAAGATCATGGCCACGTCCTCTGTGTCCAAGGTAAGTGGAGCGGGCGCACACTGGGGCTCTGACGCTGCTGGATTTGTCTTTGAAGACGGGATGTAGCAGAGGTTGAGAGGAGGGAGCACCGAACTGAGTTGAGGCGTCCTTGCGCCGGGTCTGTTTTAAGCCAAATGTACTTAGGGGGTGAGAACCCGGATCTGGTAGGTGGGGATCTGAGTGATAAGCCTGAGACGTATCTGGGTCTCATCTCCTTTTTCCCTCATATGAATATTTGCTGTGATCTAAGCACCCGGTTAGTTGCCGAGATACACTGGTAAACAAAATAGATTCAGTTTCTATACTTAAGAAAGACATTAAACACATAAACTGATGGTCACAAATTGTCGTAAGTGATAGCAAGGAAAAAAGTTATAAATGAGAGAAGAATGGAAAAAATCCAATACAGGTTGCCAGGGGTCAGCGAAGGCTTTTTATTTTTTATTTATTTATTTATTTGTTTAGAGTTTCACTTTGAGTGCAGTGGCGTCAGAGGTCACAGCAACCTCCAGCTCTTGGGCTTAGGCGATTCTCTTGCCTTGGCCTCCTGAGTAGCTGGGATTTACAGGCGTCCGCCACAACGCCCTTCCCTTTTTTTTTGTTGTTGCAGTTTGGCCGGGGTGGGATTGGAACCCGCCACCCTCGGTATATGGGCTGGCGCCCTACCCGCTGAGCCACAGGCGCCGCAGGCGAACGCTTTTTGGAGAAGAAGGTGACGCTTAGCTGAGACCTGAAAAATGACTAGGAGTTACGCAAAGGATTGGGAGGCAGGGGCAAGAGGGCCCAAAGAACGACGTTATTTGGCCTAAAAAACAGAAATAAAATGGCACGTTAAAAGAATCGAAGATCAGTGTAATCAGAAAGTTGAGAAAACGAGAACGTTATGAGAATGAGAAAGTGATACAGTTATATGCATGAGAGGGAATCATACAGACCTCAGATGTACTGCCTAGATGGCAAGGATTTGCAAGACATAGTGTAGTTGCTAAGATGATAAATCCTAGATCTGAATTATCCAATATGGTAGTCACTAGCTACATATGGCTATTTAAATTTGAATTAAAATTAAGTAAAATTAAATAATATTTCTTCGATTCACTGGCCACATTGTGAGTGCTTAATCACCACATATAGGCATGGTTACCAAATAGTGCAGATATATGACATTTCTGTCAATACAGAACGTTCTATCAAGCAGTGGTGCTTTGGGCCATTAACTTTTAGTTCTATCAAACCTGTAGCAGGGAGCTTCTGAAATTGAGCTGAAGTGAAGCTGAAAATGCAGGTGAAGAAGCTGCAAAGACATTTTCCTACATTAAAACAGCAAATTAATGCATCTGATTTTTTTTTTTTTTTTTTTTAAGAAACAGAGTCTTATTTTGTTGCCCTCGGTAGAGTGCTGTTGTGTCACAGCTCACAGCAATCTCCAGTTCTTGGGCTTAGGTGATTCTCTTGCCTGAGCCTCCCGAGTAATTTGGGACTACAGGTGCCTGGCTATTTTTTGTTGCAGTTTGGCAACAAAAATATGGTATTTTTGGTATATGGGGCCGGTGCCCTACTCACTGAGCCACAGTCACTGCCCAATAGATCTGATTTTTAATTGTGATTAAAATGGTCTTTGAGTCCCATCTACTCTTGAAGTTGAGGCAAGAGGATCACTTGAGCCCAAGAGTTTGAGGTTGCTGTGAGCGGGGCTGATGCCATGGCACACTGTTGCCATGGGCAACAGAGTGAGATTCTGTTTCAAAAAATAAAAAAAAGGGTGGCACCTGTGGCTCAAAGAGTAGGGTGCCGGCCCCAGATGCCGGAGGTGGTAGGTTCAAACCCAGCTCTGGCAAAGAAAAATAAATTCCTATCTTGAAAAAAAATTTTTTTGGTCCATATTGACGTATTCTAAGAGTACATCTCTAGGAGGATGGGCACTGATGTTAGGTGCAAATGCTAGAAGAGATTGACTATACTAGTGCTTTTATAAAGACTAATACTCTTCTTGTTTGTAGGTTTTAACTGGTCTATTCCCTAATGCTGTTTTTTTTTGCAAAAGCACCTCTTATTCTTGTGTATCTTACAGAAAAGTAAGATTTTTTTTTTTTTTTTTTTTTAAGGAAAACATTTTTGGCCCCTTTAACAGAAATGCTTGTACTGAGATCATTATGAAGTGGACCTCACATAAATAAGAACAGTTAGGAGTTTCAGGAGTTCATGGAACTTTTAGCTTTTTTTTTTTTTTTTTAAGCTATCTACATATTTTTGCTTTCTTTTCTTATGATATTTTCTGGCCTTTCATCCTCTTAGACTTTGTCCTCCATGCCAAAGACCCATCCTTTGCCCAGCAATTCAAAGTGGCTAACCATATAACTACCAGTACCTTAGATTAGAATCTATTCTGGGCATTCTTTATATCTTACTCCTTTGAATTTTACTGAATTGCAGGTGGATCTTTGTATGTCAGATAGTCCACTAGTTGCAAATACAAGAACATAAGGGCCAGGCGTGGTGGCTCACACCTATAATACTAGCACTCTGGAGGCTGAAGCTGGTGTACTGCTTGAGCTCATGAGTTCAAGACCAGCCTGAGCAAAAGCAAGACCCATGTCTACTAAAAAATAGAAAAACTGAGGCAAGAGGATCACTTGAGTCCGAGTTGGAGGTTGCTGTAAGCTATGATGTCACCCCACTCTATCCAGGGTGACAGCTTGAGACTATCTCCAAAAAAAAAAAAAAAAGAAGAATATAAGGCCCACTTATTAATTTGGAAACTATAATCCAAATGGCTACTTTGTATTTTGCATAGCTGTTCATGATATCCTATGATGACTTTTTTTAGGTATATTTCTTTCATTCTCCATAGAAATAGAAATATTTAAGAAGCTATTATGTTATATACTTACTATTTTGACATTGGTAAAGTAGACTAGTATGAGTAACTTGGGCTATGTACCACTATAATTTGAAACTAAATGTAGCTAGCAAATTACAAGGAATATTACGGTACTTGTTAAAACATTTATTCATCCCACATTCTGATTGCCTAACATGTATGTTGGTAATGTCCTAAACATTGGGGAAACAATTATAAATAAAATACAACCTGTACTCTGAAGGTATTTGCAATCTACTTGGGGAGACAGACTCATAAATAACTATGATACACAAAGAAATCTATTTAAAACAATGCAAAATTAAGATGTTCAAGTATTATGAGATCTCAGGAAAAGGAACATTTCTGGCTAGAGAATCAGGGAAGATTTCCTAGCAGAGTAAATTTTGAGTTAAACTTTATGGATAAATATATAAGCGTTTAATCATGTCCCCAGAGCTTGTCTGCTCCAGGTGGAGCTTGCCTGCCGGCGCTGGTGACCCTGCCTGGCCACTGGGAGAGGACATGGAGGAGCCATGAGCAGTCAGCCTGGGAGGGCAGCAGTGCTGCTGTTTCAGTTGCTCCTAGAGGATTGAAGTAAATAAGAATGCTAGCTCCTGGCGGAGCCGGTAGCTCAGAGGGTAGGGGTCGGCCAAGTACACCCAGGCTGGGGGGTTGGAACCTAGCCTGGGCCAGCTAAAATCAACAATGACAACTGCAACAAAAAAATAGCTGGGCGTTAGTGGTGGGTGCCTGTAGTCCCAGTTACTTCGGAGGCTGAGGCAAGAGAATGGCTGAAGCTCAAGAGTTTGAGGTTGCTGTGAGCTTTGACATCATAGCACTCTACTGAAGGCAACATAATGAGACTTTGTCTCAAAAAAAAAAGAATGCTATCTCCTGTATAGCCAAGTTATAGGAGCATGCTATGTCAAAAACAAAGATGGTGGTTTGCATACTGTCTGATGACAGCAAAAAGAAGGTATAATGACAAAATATCTATATACTGAATGCTCAGTTCCAAGCCAGTGTGTGGTGGCATGGACCTTAAATAACCAAAGGATAGCAGAATTGCTGTTGACAGTATTGCCCAGCAGATGATTTGCAAGATGGGAGGAGCCCTCTGGACTGTGGATATGGGCATTAAGATAAAGAGATCAATGTTAATTGGTATTGATTGTTTCCATGATATTGTAAATCGACAGAAGTTAGTTGCAGGATTTGTGGCAAGCACCAATGGTGAATTGACAAAGTGGAACTCTCGATGTGTCATCCAGGAAACAGGACAGGACATTGTGGATGGGTTGACAGGCTGCTTTAGAGCTGCCCTGGAGGTCTGGTATAGGAACGAGTAATCCATGCCACATTATATTATATAGAGTATTAGGATAGAGTGGGGGACAGCCATCGGCAGGCACTGCTTGACTATGAGATACCACAGATGTTGGCCTGCCTGAAAAAGATCCTCTCATGAAAATTTCAGTCTAACTTTCAGTATGGTGAAGAAATGAATCAACACCAGTATTTTTGAAAATCCACTTTCAGGAAGTTATTGATGTTGAGGTGACCAGGAAGGAATGGTATTTTTTATATTGAGTCAGTCTGTGCAAGAAGGAACTATCACCCCCATTGTCACACTACAATGTCATCTACAGTGATGCTTGCTTAAGTCCAGATGAAGTACAGAGTTTCACTTACACTCTTTGCCACATGTATTATAACTGGATAGATATCTTCTGAGTTCCTGCTCCCTGCCACTGTGCTGGCAAACTGGCTTACCTTGTGGGCCAGAATATTCACCAAGAACCACATAATTCCCCTTTAACCCTTCTCTGTTACCTTTGACCTGTAAAACATGATCCAGTGTGATTACAAAACCACAACTTGTAAATCATTTTTTCCTTTGAAGCTGGGTGCCTGAAATAGCTTTAAATTCTAATCTGTGATTGTACATGGAGAGGTTCCGCATGGTATATTCTGCTTTCAACACTATTGCTCATTTTACACAAGAAGGATTCTCCAGGGAGAGAACTGACAAGGTTTGGCTAACAATTTACCCTTTAAATGTGTCACAAAGACTACACGTACCTGGACATTTTGCATACAAGCAATACCACTTCAGTAATGAAAAGATTGGGTGTTTCTACCTGGGAAATTATCTACTTTATTTTTGAGACTTTTTATTTGCTTTTAAATAAGACATAAAAATAACACAAATCCCCATCTAATTATGCTATCTTTTAATTCTTTTTTTTTTTTTTTTTTAATTCTCAAACTCAAACTCTTGGGCTTAAGCGATTCTCTTGCCACAGCCTCCCAAGTGGCTGGGACTACAGACGCCCACCACAACGCCCAGCTATTTTTTTGTTGTCATTGTTTAGCAGGCAGGGGGTGGGTTCAAACCCACCAGCCCCTGTTTATGTGGCCAGGCCCTTAACCACTGTGCTACCAGAGCCAAGCTGTATTTAGTTCTTACAAAAAGTAACCTATTACTAGTTACTAATAAGTTTGCCAGAGATGGTGGGTTCAACCCCAGCCCAGGCTGGAAACTGCAAAAAAAAAAAATAGAGGTTAGAGTTCTTTGCCCTGAGGTGGGAGTTTGAATTTTTTTGGGGGGGGTGGTGGTGGTGAGAGACTAGGGAAAGCCTGGTGACATAAAAGTTGACACCTTGGTAACAGAAACATTTTGTCATTTTTTTCCATGAAGAAGGGAAATTAAGAGCTCTGTTACCATTTCTGTTTAATTTATTCTATTTTGTATGTTCCACGTGAGGTTATTATGTTAGCTGTGCCAGTATCGGAAGAGTGCAGTGAGTTAACTGAAGCTACTGTATTTTTCTTGAACATTTTTTTTCTCTCCAGTTACAACTGTCTTTAAATAGACTCAGGAAACAATGTAGTGATCTTTGTTTTCTTACACTTTTAAATAGTGGCATTTGGGGGGTGTGCTTCAGGATTAACTTCAGATACATCTAAAAGGGTATGTTTAAAAGCAAAACAATAGCTTTGATTATATGTTAATTTAGATTTGTAATTTAAACCAGTCTTATAAAGAATGAAAACATCCAAGATGAAGAAAATAGCTGACTGAGCTGTGCAGCCAGCAGTAAAAATGCAGGATATAGTTTCCTCTAAATGTTTCTTAAATAGAAAAGCTAAATTGACATGTTATTTTCTGGAGTTGGAATTTGGTTTATTTGGTACATTTTCAAGATATAAAAAAATCCAAAACATTTGGAAGGAACAAACTGAAAGTAAAACTTCATGAATGTTTCCTGTTAATGTGATATGTACAAATAACAGGTATCACATACTCCCAAACAGCCTTAAGCAGCCTTAAGTTTAAAAATGATGTAATTGAATAAAGGTATTCATGTTAAAATCACAGAAAAAAAAAAAGAGTTTAATCAAATAAAGCAAGGTGTAGAGTGAAACAGTAGTCAAAATTATCTATTTCCTGTCAAGGTTATAGATGCTTAGTGTTTAATTGAACAATTTTGGGGTAGGGAGAACATTCCTATTTTCTATGTTCTTGATCTTCAGTGTAATGTATAGTATTAATTCCTCTAAATTTTGTCAAAATGAAGCCTTTCAGGGTTTAAATTCTATTAGCTTGTATTCTCTTTATCTACCTCTTTGATCACATCCCGAAGAGCAAAATCAAAGATGAGTGTCCCATAGGAGGGAGGGGAAAGAAATGGATAGCTCCTCTGTTGTTTTGGAATTTTCATCTATAATTCAAAGAGGAGTGAATCTCAGAACTTGAAACATCTTCTGCCTTCACCCCTTTAAAAAATCTGCTTATCTGTAAAATACTTGGTTACTCAGATTTGTCTGCCCCTTGGCAACTTTATGCTTTTTTTCCTTCTTTCATAGGGCTGCTTTGTTTTTAAGCCAAACTGTAAGAAGAGAAAGATTTCAGTGCCAGTAGGTAAGATGTCTTAATATCAGATTTGTTAGTCATTACCCTCCATGTTGTCTTAAATTTTAAGAACTAACCCTACCTGGATTTAGTAATTTTCTTGTTTAAGTTTGATTTATTTACTCTATTGATGTTGCAGTTACGTTTCAAAGGCATTGGTCAGAGAGATAAATTTAGGTAAGATTTCTAGGTAAATATACAGTATTTACAGGAGACTTAAATATACTTGAATTTCGTATGGTATTCCATTTTATGAATAAACTTGGCAAAGTAAATTAAAGAAAGCAATCTTGATGGACTTCTGTATCTCCTTTTATATGTGGTAAAAGGAAACCAGAATACTATCAAAAGGCAAGTTGGAGAATAGGTTTTCTTCAAAGTATATATTGTTGGTCTTCAAGGAGGAGTATCTGTTTTTTTTTTCCTTTTGTCACCTTGGGTAGAAGTGCTGTAATATTTACATAGCCCACAGCAAACTCAGACTCATGAACTCAAGCAATCCATGCATGGTCTTGACCTCTCAAAGTGCTAGGATTGCAGGTGTGAGCCCCTCCACAAGAGTATCTTTTTGATTACTTCGCTACCATTGTTTCTTTATATATAGCTTTAGAAATCAAAGTCCGTTTCTATTAGACTTTTTTTTTTTTTTCCCCCCCCCAGTTGCTGGGACTGAAAAGAATTTTGATTTTTAATTGAGTAATCAAAACAATTATAAAAGCTGATTGGCAACCTAAATTTCTAATAATAAGGGAAATTAAATAATTGATGACACAGGAAAACTAAAAAAGAAAAAGACTGCAAATTTGTACATATTTTCTAATGAAAACTGCAAAAATTATTTCTAGGTTAAATATACAGTATTCACAGAAGACATAAATATACTTGAGTTTGGTATGGTATTCCATTTTATGAATAAACTTGGCAAAGTAAATTAAAGAAAAAAATCATCACTGTGGAATATATAGTAATTTGTATTTGTTTAAAAAAGACAAAGCAACAACAGAGATTGTCTTAAGTCCCAGTGGCTCATGCAATGAAGTAAGAGGAATTGACTGCAAATGAACAAGAAGGAGCTTATGGAGTGATGGAAATGTTCTCTGTCTTGATTGAGGCACTAGTTATATGAGTGTTTACTTGTGTCCGACTGTTAAAATAGGTGTGTTTTATTGTAAATATACTCAATGAAATTATTGAAAAAGGATGTTGTCTTTACTTTTTTCATTTTTCTGCAGATTATCTCTTTAGTGATCTTTAAAGAAACTTCTTCAAATAAATCACAGTATTACTGTCAGAATGTGTTTATTACATTGGTTCTCAGTTATAATTACACATTAGAATTACTTGGGGAACTTTTTTTTAACCTCAGTCCTTTTTCTTTGTTATACTTGGGAAACTTTTTATTTTGATATAATTGTAGATTCACATACAGTTGCATGAAATAGTATAGAGTGTTTTCCTGTTCCACCAGTTATCGCCAGTGGTAATATATTACGTGATTATAGTATAGTGTCACAACCAAGGAACTGACATTGATACGATTCACATGACCTCACTGCAGTTTCAACTTGATGGACTTCTATGGTTTAGTATCCATTATCTGAAATTCTTGAGACCTTTGGTTAGATTTAGGATTTAGGATTTTTTTCAGTTTTTGAGATATATATATATATAATGATATAATTTTAGGATTGGGTCCCAAGTTTAAACACAAGATTCACTTATATTTTATGCAACTAATACACATAACCTTAAGATAATTTTATACAATATTTTTAATAACTTTGTGCACAAAAAATTTTGACACTCTATCATATGAGATCATATGAAATTTTCCACTGGTGGTATCATGTCAGTGTTCAAAAAGTTCTTGATTTGAGGGCATTTTGGATTTTAGATTTTCAGATTAGGGATGCTCAGTCTATACCAATGTCCAGACCCTAACCCAGACTAACTAAATCAAAATCATTGGGAGTAGAGTATAAGTGTTAGAATTTTTTAAAAGCTTCTCACAGGCTATCAAGTAGTTGCATTTAATATTCAGCACTGTGAATATTAATTTCAATGGAAAAATTATTACGTGAATTAAGTATACCTATGTACTAGTTCTGAATTGAAAAAGAAAAACTCAACTATACCATTGAGTAGGAAATAAATGAAAACTTGAATATATAGAATAGGATTTTTCTAAATTATCACATGGTATAGACCTTGAGTGTTATACATCAGTCTGAGCCTTGTGCTCAGGTAGAAAATAAAAATAGTAAAATACTGGTCTAATATGGGGAGAAAGAATTTAAGGTAAGAATCCAATTTCTTATAGGTGGTCAGCTATGGAGGTTGTACATACTGTATGCATAATTGTATAATCTGAACTAGCTTTAAAAGTTCATTAGGAGCTGGGCAGGGTAGCTCACACCTGTAATCCCATTACTCTAGGAGGCTGAGGCGGGTGGGTGGAATGCTTGAGTTCACGAGTTCAAGACCAGCCTGAGCAAAAGCAAGAACCCTGTCTCTTCTAAAAGAAAGAAAGAAAGAAAGAAAAACTGAGGCAAGAGGATTGCTTGAGTCCAAGAGTTGGAGGTTACTGTGCGCTATGATGCCACGGCACTCTACCTAGGGCAATAGCTGAGACTCTGTCTCTAAATAAATAAATCAAAGTTTATTAGGGTTTTTGCTTTCATTTTGTGAAGACTGGCAGATACTGTTATTATGTTAAAATCTTTGAGGAATTGACCCTGAAAATAAAACAGATGGAACAGGAATGAGGGAAACATACCCAGATCTTATCACTTGCCTCCACTGGCTTCTATTCTTGAAATAGAATGCCTGAAGAAGCCGAAAGATGTTCTGCATTTTGCCCACCATCCGTCCTGACTGCAAGACACTTGGCATGTGCTTAAGGGGAAGACCATTAATGCTCTTCTCTTCAGTGTTCTATGGGTGGCGGCACACCCACAAAACAGCTGGGGAGGAACTGGGGAAAGAAGCTGGCAGCAGGCTGGTGCTGGAGATGCTCACACTGGAGCATAGTGCTGTGAGTGGGAGCCCAGGCAGGAGGAGACCTGACAAAAGCAAGAACTTACACTCAATTCCTCTCAATGGTTTTTATTTATTTTTTTAAGCCTATCTAATCTGCAAAGAAGCCATGGTAACAGGTTCAAGTATCCTATTACTTCTGTTTTCAAGAGGTTTTTCCTTAAGTATTTTGATGCAACATTATTCAGCACATTACAAAATTCATATCTTGATTTGCCACTTTAACATTTTATAACGATTTTACTAATTTTCAATGTAAAATGATATTTTTGTTCTGTTTAAGGCTCTTGTTATTCTCTTTTGTCTCTCACTAATATTGCATTTCTTTATTTCTTTTGTTGTTTGCATTTTAAAACTACCATTTTACCATAGGGCAATTTCAATATATTATAAAACTTCAATGAAATTAAAAATTAAGCCAGATATAGTGGCTTACGCCTGTCATCCTAGCACTTTGAGAGTCTGAGGCAAGAGGATTGCTTGAGGTCAGGAGTTCAAGACCACCCTGAGCAAGAGTTATTCCCCATCTCTATGAAAAAATAGAAAAATTAGCCAGGTGTGATGGAGCCTGCTTATAGTGTCAGCTACTCAGAAGGTTGAGGCAAGAGGATCACTTGAACCTAGGAGTTTGAGGTTATGAGCTAGGCTGATGCCACAGCTCTCTAGATAGGACAACAGAATTAGACTCTGTTAAAAAAAAAATTCAGTACTTTATTTATAAACTCTGGGTAAGCTATGGTTAGAAACAAAGTTCCATAAAGTGAAAAAGAATTTCTATTCCAAACTTATCAGTTAACATTAAAACTTGATGGTAGAATACTAGCTGCAGCAATTTAATACTATGAAAGCTTTAACTACTGCAATAAAATATGTAGAAGTAAACAACAAGAAATATGAAGGAAAGTGCAAAACTATAAGGAATTGAAAGTATTAAAGGAATGATGTTTTTGGATGTGAACTTTTAAAGACATTAAGGATGTTATTTCTCCCTAAATCAGTCTACAAATTTGATTTTTATCTGTCATAATATTAGCAAAATTACTACTGAGAAGTGACAAAATTAATTTGAGAGAATGGATTAAAGTTTTTTGAAAAGGAATAACAATGTTTGGTGGCAATGGGACGAAGACCTGGGCCTATTTAATACTAAACTGTACCACATACAAAGATGGGCATGTGAAGTGAGTGGGAGAAGGATGGATCACTCAGTAGATGAGTGTTTTTCAGAATGAAGGTTACAATCTATGTGTGAGGAAAGGAAATCAATTTAGTGGGTCATGATAATTGTTTTTTAAAAAAAAATTGTTATTACGCAATAAGGCTGAGTATATTTTTCATGGGCTTTCATTTTTGTTTGTTACATGTATGTGTTAGATTATAATGTAAAATATATTTCTTAATGTGAATCATGGTTTAAATGTTTGAAAATCACTGCAATAAATGGTATTTTGACAAATGCCTAACCAGTTGGAGAAAACATTAAAAAAGAACAAAAATAGGCAGTATAAATGGAAGACTAGACTAAACTGTGTCAGTGGAACAAAAATAGTATAAGGATAGGAGTAAGAATCATTTAACCATGGAAAGTTCAAAGCAAATACTGTATATGAAGCAAAGTATATAAGATCACACAATACATGTAAGAGCAAATAATGAAAACCATTAATATTAAATGTGTATACCAAAAACTATATTAAATAAATGCAAACCACTAAATGAAAACTGTTAGCAATTATTCCTAAAGATACAATTAATATGATAAAAAATACATAAATTCAAAGGCTATTGAATGTTACCCATCCCTAAATACATATATTTTTTTGATGCATATAAAAAAATTCAACCTCTTATCATTTATTGTGTAACTTTGCATGTAGTTTCTTTTACTGTGTAAAAAAAGAGAAACTTTTTTTTCTGTGTTTTCAGAGAACTATTTTAATAAAGGAAGAAATGCGTCTGAGGACAGTAAGCTTCGATTTGAAACTTATCAGTTGATATGGCAACAGATGAAATCTGAAACTGAGGTGAATACTTTTTTTTTGATAATATTTCCTATTTCTCTGATACTGTAAATCTCTTTATTTGTTGCTTCCCATCTTCCTTTCCGTCAATTTACAAGCGTATTGATGAAATACAGGCAACGCTGGCCATGTATAATCTGTGTATTCTAAAAAACCCTCTGGTATTGCAGATATCATGCATAGCTTATGTTTCAGGAACTGGAACCTGTTTATGAAAGCTGCTAAGGCCGGGAGCTTTCCAATGGCGGCTCTCTTGTATCATCCAGTGAGTTCCACAAGTAGGACGTCAGTCTGTTTCTGAACTCCTTCACTCCCTCATCCTCCTTTCTGGTTACCCTGCTCTTTATATTCTAGCTCTGAAAAATTTTTCCACTGTAGCAGTTTGGTAGTTCTAGGAGCAACATTTTGAACTGATGACTTGTTTGGCCACACAGTATTAGGGTTTTTGTTTTGAATGCCTTGGGAGGGTTCTGCATTTTCCAGTGTGTTACCACCGCCACCCGTTTATGCTTTGCATCTAGTGGTTTTGCTCGTTCATATGTTCCATGTGATCCTTAAAGGTATTGGAGTTTGTGGTTTCCAGTTTAGGCCCTCTTCATTTCATAACCCAGATTGTCATAATATCCTCCTGATTTGCATCCTTGACTCTGATACAAAACCCTTCAATTTGCCCCTAGGCTTTACGGCACCACTGGCCAATTCAGAAAAGTCTTGCCCTGTGCCAGGTTACAGGGATTTTCCAGTTCTGCTGCCAGGTTGATGCTTCTTAACCCTGTTCTAATTGTGCCTGTACTTCACATTCCTTCCGTGTTTCTTCCCACAGGATAAAATGCAGACCCTTTATTTATCAACCTCATTTTCTACCACTTCTCGTGCTTTTGTGCTTAAGCTATTATCTGTGGTTCCCCAAGTATTTGGTGCTTTCTTCCTTCCTTGCTTCCTCCACTTATTGTCTTTAACTTTGCTTCATCTTCTGTCACCTCTTGACATTTGCTAATCCCTTGGTTCAAATGTATCACTTCCTTAGCTTAAGTTAGGTGGTCCTACCCTTTGCCTCCTATATAGTATATTTTCATTTTGAGTGTTCTTGTTTAATTTCTTCCCTCTTTTTGGTCAGAAACTATCTTTCATTCATAAGATGGTTAGTAAATGTTAGTTGAATGAATAAATGAGAGGAATTTTTAAATAGGGGAATCCAAAGCACTAATCACTAGAGATTTAAGGTAAAAACATCTTTTTATTTTCTTTCTAGCGGCTACAAAATGAATTAAATGAAAACCTGTTTGACAGTTTAATTGAATTTCTGCGGAAGTCTCATTGTGGAGTCCAGAAGAATTCAAGAGATTTAGGCTGTCAAATAAAACTCAGGGAAATTCCAACTGCTGCTCTTACTCTTGGTGTGTATGTGTGTGTTCACACATATGTGTGTTTATTTTTTTTTTAATGTTTTTATTGTTGACAATAGTGGGAAATAACCTGTTCTGATGAGCCTTTTGTCTCTTTTATTTATAGAGTTAAGCCGACTATAGTTTGTTTTGCATACTTTCAAAACCAATAAAAGTTCTTTACATCTTTATAGGTGATCATCTATAAATTAGAATTGATTCAGCTAGTACTTTTAAACTTTTTGCAGGAGGGGAAATATATTTGTTTTACTCTTCCACAGATCTATTATGAGAATATATGAGATTTGGGTTTAGTGATAAAGAAACCACATGTGTGTTGCCAGATTTGATTTTATACCTTTTTGGTCATATGTTCAGTGGGCTTACTTTCTGACCTTAATTTTATTTTTCTGTGCTTAGTTTTTCAACCTTAGAAAAGGGTTTATAGATAAGTTATATATAAATTGCTTTTAGATTGTAAGTTGTAAATTTGTAGGCGTATAATACCTAGTATAATAGGTATACCACTATTGTCCTATTTTTTACTAAACATGGATTTTCGGATAATGGGAAAAATTTTCTTTGAAATATTAGCAGATTTCCTTCATTTGTTTTGAAAACAAAGTTAGATTTATTTGAGTTCCAATCATGTTTTTGTTTGGCCTCCCAGAGTGCTAGGATCACAGGTGTGAGCCACTGCCTCTGGCCTCAAATGATTAAATAGCTCTTTATGAATTTGACAAAGCAATGAAATTATTTCTAAGATATTTTCGAGGGTCAACTACACATCCCTAGTAATTTTTTTGAAAGAAGAATTGTGCCAAATGTATTTTCTGACAAATAAAATATACACTTCTAAATAGCTATTGTTCATGGATAGGTCTTCATTTATGCAGTATATTTTCTTGATTTTGTGTTTTTAAAATGTTTGTACTCGGTAAGATCATTGCCTTTTGTTATCATTAAATTGGTATTAATGAAAATGATGACATAATGTTGATGTATTATCCCATAGGTGTAAATGTCACAGATCATGATTTAACTTTCAGAAGTCTAACAGAGGCTCTTCAGGATAATGTTACACCATATGTAGTCTCATTGCAAGCTAAAGATTGTCCAGGTAAACATAAATGCCATAGTAACCTTAGTGAGATGTTATAGATTTCTTCCATCCATTTCTTTCTCTCTCTTTCCCTCTCACTTCCTTTATTTTTACGGGAGGGAACAGCACAGTGCTACATTTTTAGCAGGGTGAGGTTTAGTGGTTCCCTGGGTAATCTTGATTATTGTAGGACTCTTTGCCTTCTTTTGTTTTCTTTATCCTGGTCCAATTTCTGCTATGTCACCTTCAGTGATAGTAGAAATGGGCATTTTGGAAGATGTACTCTTTAATCCAGTGAAATTTTTGATGAGTAAAGATTTAGGAAAGGAAACTGAGAATTGGGACATGGGAGCTCTTAATGTAGCTAAACAGAGAGTAGACTATATGAGCTCATGTTTATAGCTGTAAATCACCTAATTGTCCTACTTTGAAAAAGCCAGCATGTAAGAAAAGAGTGTACTTGACAGAGCTAATCTTGAATGAAGCTATCAGATTATAAAGAATATGCACACTAATGCAGTCAGTTGGATTTGGACAGGACTAATAGGAGAGTTTTGTGTGTATTATATTTCTTATTCATAAACTGATGGGGATTAAGTATAAGTTCTAAAGGCATCTTTAAAAGTGACTATATGAAAGATTTATAAGCAGTAAAATATTTCACATAATAACTTTTTTGAGGGGATATTGATAACCTTTTGTTGTCCAATGTAATTTAACTGCATATTCCTAAAATAACTTATAACTTTCATGTTTGCATATTTACTTATATAGCCCTTTCATTATATTAGTAGGTAATAAACTTTGTTCTAGTCTTATTGTGAATTAATGAAATTTAAATATTAAGAAGAGGGTACTAATAACCATTAATAGTTAATATGTTAAAAATTACATTGGTCATAAGTGTTTTTAATTTTAAGAGGAAATAAGCTGGGTGGCACCTGTGGTTCAGTGGGTAGGGCGCCGGCCCCATTTACTGAGGGAGGTGGGTTCGAACCCAGCCCTAGCCAAACTGCAACAAAAACTAGCCAGGTATTGCGGGCGCCTGTAGTCCCAGCTGGGGAGGCTGAGGCAAGAGAATCACCTAAGCCCAGGAGTTGGAGGTTGCTGTGAGCTGTGACGCCACGGCATTCTATCAAGGGTGATAAAGTGAGACTCTATCTCTAAAAAAAAAGAGAGAGAGAAAATAACCTTTCTTTTTATATTCTGCAGATATAAAACACTTTTTACAAAAGTTGTTCTCACAGTTGGTGGACTGCTTTGCAGTTGTAAAATCCAAAGAGGAGGAAAGTGTTCAGGTCACCCAGAAAAAGACACATTGTTCAATGGATTCACTTTGCAGTTGGTATAAGACTGTTACACAGGTAAAATAAACTGATGGTTTTCTCCCAGGATATTGACATCCGATTGATGGGGCTTGGAACTGTATTAGAGAACTATTTTGATGTAATAAAATATGCTTATGCAGCTAGGTATTAATTTAATAGTAGCAATTATTTTTTCTAAGGCCACTAGAAATGAAAAGTGTTCTTTTATTACTATGCAGCCTAACTCCTGCTCAGTGTGTAGGTTTTTACAAGGACATTTTATTTGTGGGAGAATATCATCAAATGACAAAAAACAACATTAGGAGTCAGTTCTGTTGCAGATTGTCTGTGACAATGACTATAACTTTGAAATATGAATGAACAATGAATATAACTTTGTTCTGTTCTTAGTTCTGTTGCAGATTGTCTGTGACAATGACTATAACTTTGAAATGTTATCTCTTATATTCCTCAGTATTTACTTTTGTGCAATAGAACCATGCTGTTAGTACCCACTACCCACTGTCAACTTAGTTTTATGAAGAATAATTATGTATTTTATTTTAAACCTAATTTGTTTCATGTTCAGAGTTCTTAGGCAATCAGTGCTTTGTAAGTAAAGTATATTCAATAAATAGACAAAAGGAAATTTTATTCTACCATGACAGTTTCTGGTAAAAATGGACCTAAGTGATTTCATTGGGTAACTGCATCATAAAACCACAGCCTTAGTTTATGATGCTGTGTAGCCAGGTGGTGTGGGTAAAAATACTATGGTGACATTTTCTTATCAACATTTTTGCTAAAGTCTTCATAAGGGAAGTTTCACTTTGCTTTATAGGGGGACTAAACTTGGTCTAATACTCACCACAATACCTTGATTTGATCCCGTAATTTTGGATTTTCTAGAAATCCAATGCTACTTGCAATTTATGTCAGATATCTTTACAAGATTGAGGTTCAACCAGAGGATATTAAAAGTCCTCCTCAGGCTTGAATTTTCTTAGTAGCAGAGCAGCAAGTAGTGATATTTGTTGTATTTTTTAATTAAAAATACTAGTCCTTATGTTAAAGAAAAGCCAAATACTAGTTTGTACCAATAGAAAAAAAAACAATTTTGTAGAATATTTTCCCATATTTTTCCTGTCATTTTTCTCAGCATAAAATATAAATATGTCATATGAATTATAGATTTTACCAAAGCTGTTTCTTCTTGGTTGTTATTTCCTATCAGGCACAAAAAGATTCTGCTAGTGAATATTGTAATGAGTTTCTATTTATTATATGAGAGTAATAAAAGAAACAATGTTACTATGAAATGTAAAGGGAGATATATATCAAAGGTATGGTGATATAGCATTGTTTGGCTGGTAAGGCTTGCTTTTAATTCCTTTTCACAATGGCTTAAAAGAAGACAGACCCAGAAATGCCACGCAAAAAGAGGACCACTACTAGCCAATGGCAGTCTCCTCCTGTTGTGCTTGTCTTAAAGGATATGGAAAGCTTCAGCACGAGAGTACTCCAGGACTTCATAGTTATCAGCAGGTAGATGGTGTATCTCCTAGCTTTTATGCAAAATTCTTTATTGAAAATTTTTATTTTTAACTTAAAAAGCATAATTTTCATTTTAATACTAACTGTATAGAAATCAAAGTGATTTCAAATTCTTTATAACTGAATGTTTAAAGAACTCCTATCAGATTTTGTTGTTGTTGTTGTTGTTTGACTCAAGAATGAGAGTCAAAGACAAATTTAGCCAGTTTTAAATTAAGGTGGTAAGGTAGTAGGAAATGTAGTTTGTTTCACCAAAGTTTTTTATCTCTTTATTTCCTCATTACATGGGTAAATTACTCCAGGTTAGGATTTTTATCAGGTCTTATTTTCTGATATCTCAAGAGCAAATAGCTTTACCCAACAACAATGTTTTCTAAATAACATTATCTTATGAAAAACTACTGTCATGATTTTGGGGGGTCTTCTCAATCCTATAAAACTCAGAATTGAAGTAACCCTATTTTAAATTTGAGTAACATACATTTCCCATGGTATATTTTTAAGTTGACTTCTGTGAATGATTATGGCTACCTTTCTTTTTTTTTTGAGACAGAGCCTCAAGCTGTCACCCTGGGTAGAGTGCTGTCATGTCACAGCTCACAGCATCCTGGGCTTAAGCAATTCTCATGCCTCAATCTCCCAAATGGCTGTGACTACAGGCGGCTGCCACAACACCCAGCTATTTTTTGGTTGTAGTTGTCGTTGTTTGGCAGACCCGGGCTGGATTTGAACCCACAGCTCTGGTGTATGTGGCTGGCGCTTTAGCCACTTGAGCTACCTTTAATTAAAGCTATATATTGTACATTGCATTATAATTTACTAACATTCTGAAAATTCCTACTTTAGAGTGTCTTTTTCCCCCCATTGACTCTAATAAGAGTTTTGTGTCCTAGGACTTAATATTAACGTTGAACTGTTTACCATGCTGGGAAAGTGCACAGTACAAAATATTGACATAAAACATATACTTTTGGAGCTTAGAGTTGTGATTGCTTTAACCACCAAAAGTAAAGAAGAACTTACAACAGCAAGATAGTCCCATCACATTACTCCTGTGAAGACAGAACTGCATGCAGCTAGAATTCTGAAAAGCACAGCTGACAGACCAAGCAAAGTCATCATACTGCCATGGAGGGCTCTGACCCGCAGGGCCCCTTAAAGAGAAAGTCTTTTGTGTTCACTGATGATGCTAACAATAAGTTGTCTTCAATATGTCTGAGAATGTGAGGAAGAGATATATAACATTTTTAAATGATATACATTAACTTTTAGTGATTATGACAGGGTAACATGGTATGTATTAGGAATGTCTGCTAGTAGAAGAAGTTACCTTGAAAATTAATGAGCTTTGTGTCTCATTAATGAATAATGTAGGCAGGGCTCTAACTTTGAGCAAGAAGTTATATTTTGGGTGGTTTCTAAAACTTGCGTTGGTGTAACTTCAAGTGGAGACACTTGGTCTTCCTGGACCTCTGTTCTTCTTTTATAAAATGAGAGATCCCATCAATAGATTGATTTCAGAGATAGAATGCTAGGAAATAACTATTTCTTTGTTACTTTAACATAAGGAAACTGAATGACCTAGAAAATTTTAATATTTGGAATGATACTACTTAGCAGTGTCTTACAAAGTAGTCATTAAATTAAACTTCATTTTATCTTGAAACATGTAATATACTTGCTAAAGAAATCCCACTTTTCTATCTTTGAAAACTAGTCAACATCTGCATGAATTTCCACTAATCCTCATTTTTGGAATTGCCACATCTCCTATTATCATCCACCAGTTGCTTCCTCATGCAGTGTCATCTTTGTTATGTATAGAACTGTTCCAATCTTTGTCTTGCAAGGAGCACCTGACTACAGTACTTGATAAGGTAAAAAAAAAAAAAAAAAAGCTTTGCCAGTGAAGTAAGGTGAAAAGAAAACTGCCAGCAGTAGATTGTAAATAGAAATGTTAATCATAAATCTCTATATCTCTCATAAGACTATATGCAATGTATTCCTTCATATAAGTTAATATTTTTATTTAATGATTTTATGGTATTCTATAGTTTCACAGTGATTTTGTATAACATTGCCTCTTTAGATAAGTGTAAGCTTTATCTAAAAGAATGATCCTATCTATCTATATACTTATATCTATAAATCTTTGTTCAGTGGAAAATGATAGGTTTTTAAAATAAATTTTACAGAATTTGTAGAGGTTCTAGTAAAAATATGTTTTGAATCTTACATTTCATATAAAATGATTTGAAGTTTTCAGTGAACTCTTTCCTGTTATGCTGCCCTTGACAACAAATACTAAAATAAAAAGAACTATACTTCTTGAGTATTAACCTTCCTCAAATTGTTACATACTCAGATCCTGTAAGATGTACTTTATGCTGCTTGTGTAAGGAAAATAATGACAAGCTACCTACTTATTGACTAAGCACTTTCATACTTTATTTTCTCCAAAGAACGTGATGTTCATCTAGTTTATTGACACTTTGGGGAAAAATATTTTCCAGCTAGTATTTAAATTTGCTTAGTTATAGGCAAACTTAGTTGACCTTTTGCAACTATGCTTCTGTTTAAGAAGCCTCATATTACTTTTTATTTTCAGTTGTAAAATACCATTACAGGCCTTTGAAGTTAGCCAAAAAATACAAATTCAGCTCTTCTCTCTCTCTCTCTCTCTCTCTCTCTCTCTCTCTCTCTCTATATATATATATATATATATATATATATTTTTTTTTTTTTTTTTTTTTTTTTTTTTTTTTTTTTTGTGTTGATATTTGAT
>CAUYPK010024200.1:0-36257 GCA_963574355.1 Loris lydekkerianus
TTTTTTTTTTTTTTTTTTTTTTTTTGGTAAAGAGACAGAGTCTCACTTTATCACCCTCGGTAGAATGTCATGGCATCACAGCTCATAGCAACCTCCAACTCCTGGGCTTAGGCGATTCTCTTGCCTCAGCCTTCCAAGCAGCTGGGACTACAGGTGCCTGCTACAATGCCTGGCTATCTTTTTTTTTTTTTTTCCTGTTGCAGTTTGGCCAGAGCCAGGTTTGAATCCACCACCCTTGGTATATGGGGCTGGCACCTTACCCACTGAGCCACAGGTGCTGCCCTTTTATGTATATATTTTTAATTTAGATGTAGGCTACAAATTGCAAAGTGGCTATAGGCATGCCTTCAGTTCTGAGCTGCCTAACCCTTACCCACAATCAACAAAGTCCCACAGACTTGAACTCTGCCCCAATAAGAATACAGATGGCATATAATTTGCATATTTAAAATATAAATTCCTAAGGGGGGGCATTTATATTTGAATATATATAATATAAGATATCACTCATCATCTCAGAAACTCAGAGCCAGTGTCTCTGCTGCTGATCTCTCTTCTTTAAGTGTTGTCCTTGAAACTAACGTACAATCAAGGTGCTTGATAAAGTCAAATGCTTCACTGATCTAAACAAAAGGCAGTTGAAGATGTCTGGTTGGCATCCAGGGAGGGGGAGGATCCGAGGAGAGACTTGTCACATCCCTCCTGCTACCTTTTTTTTTTTTTTTTTTCTTGGCTGGGGGAGGTACCATATGTGTGTAGGTGAGAGAGAAGTTATTTCTTGGGGATTTTTTTTTTTTTTTTCCCAAGGACCAGGGTCAGGAAGAATCCACCCCAAGGGTAGTTGGAGGGAAGAAAAATAACAAGGCTCATGGGTGTCTGGGGACCACAACATTGTTCACATCCTCTATAATCATCAGTGCATGGCTTGGCTGTCTCCGTAATTTACATAATTCCATCCTGACACCTTCACTTCAGTTATCCATCATGACTGTGATGGTGCCTTCTCACCTGGCGCGCCTGCTTGCATTCTCTGTGCCTTGTTCTACCTCTCTCTCTCCGGCTCCAGGTTTTTCCCTTCTTCTCTCCCTGCCCTTGCCCTCTCCTATGTTTCTGCTTCACTTTTTTCCTCTCTCCATTTGTGCTTATGTTTATAGGGCCAAGAACAACAACAAAGATGTATTTCACATCGTTTCTGTTCTTGTTCAACTCACGTAAACTACTTGGTAAATGAGGAAGTCTCACATCAATGGGGGTAGGAACTCTGTAAGAGAAGAGAGCTCCCTTTTTATATAATAAATAGTATCACAGGGGTGGGGGGAAGGGAATTGACTTAATAAATTTTTACATGAACACACTGGGGGAAATGAGGTCTTCAGTTTATATGTTGTTTTGAACATAAATCAGTTTATATTTGCATTGAACATAAATTTGCAAATAGAGAAAAATTGGACACTAAATTCAATTCATCTTTCAGTATAATCCAAAGAGTCCATAAATAAGTAAATCCAAGAAGTGCATGCACCGAGGAATATAATCAAGACAGAGTGCTGATGATTTTCTGAGAACATTGTAATTGGTTATGTTTTTTTTGGCTAGGCCACACACACACACACACACACACACACACACACACAAATAGGTAAATAATCTGAGGGATCAGTACTTTTTTTCTGCTCACAGTACATTTTAGGGAAAATAAGGTATTTGAAAAGTACATAAAAAATGCCTACAAGACCTGTTGCACAGAATACACACTCTGTGGTCTTAACATACGATTGAAAGGTATTATGAAATGTTCCACAAAGACAGAGGAAAGCCAAGGTCACTAAGGATGTAATGTTAGGAAATGGCAATTTATGCATGTCTGATTTTTAAAGATAAAAATTAATTAGTTGAATTGGTTCTAATGCTTTTTCATAAACTTAAATCTTTTCTTTGTTTTTTTAAATGCCTGTCCTACCCCATTGTTCCCCACCCCTTTTTTTACTTTTGTTTTATTCTAGAATAGACAGTGTAGATAAAGGCAACCCATGGATAAATTGTACATGCTTTCAGCAATTGTTTTCTGAAAGGCAGGCTCAATGTTTTAGCCTTGCCTGTAAAGATTTCTTTAAAAAGAAGTACTGCTGTTTAGACCTCCACCAAGAGAAATTGAATTGGAGTTTTCAAATAAAGAGCAGCTACTAGGTCCCCATACATACTAAGAGTAAATGCTCTATCTGCCCCCTCTACTTACCATTTAATTTTTTATTCATGTCCTTATGGAATTTTCTAGAATCTTTTTTATTGATGATGTGATTTCATTAAGTTTCTGATAACTTTTCTGTTTTAATGGAAAAAGGAGCAATCATGAACAGTGACCATACCCTCATTTGCAGGGACTTTATTACTACCTGTGTCCCTGTGCTGGGCACAGCATAAGAATTTCATTTCTGTTGTCACACATATCCTTTCCACAAAGCTACAAGATAGGACTTGTTATTATCTCCATTTAACTGATGAATAAATTAAAGCTCACAGAAGGCAGTGACTTGCCCAAGGTCATTCAGCCAGGAACTTAAGGAGCAAGGATTGTAAACAGAGAGAGACACCACACATGGCTGATATCGACAAGTGGTGGCTTTTATGACCTATTCACTGCTCTTTTAGTGAGCAAGGACTTGTGATGAAGCACCATTCACATCAAAGTAAAAGTGGGAAATCCAAAGTATCAGGAAACAAACCTACGCCTGGTCAGTGGATGAAATAGCTGGGGGCTTCTTGAGGCCAAGGGCTTAGATTTGTTTTCTTTGTGTGAACTCAGCAGATATTTGTTGTAGTGAATCTAGCTAATTGTACTAATTGTAGTGAATCTAATCTAATCTAATTCTGAAAAATTCTACCAATGGTCAGGCCATGCTTGGGTGTGGGGTAGGGTGATATAGATATGATTTTTTCAGTGAAAATCAGGTGGTACCCAGGGCACCAGCTCTGCTGACTGAAAGATTCATCTCTTTTGTGTCTCTATGTACACATCATTCTCATTTCTCCCTGCTGTATTTTTTTATGATGATGGAGAAGAACCTACTAGGTTCTTCACTAGCTGGCTTGGCCAGGAATTATGGGAAAAAATCTTAGCATATGGAACTTGGATAGTAATGCCTTTGTCCCATCATTAGGCAGGATTGCTTCATGGGTGGGTGTGGTGTGTTGACCCTCTCAGCTTCTCTCTAAGGGAAAACAGGGTATTAACCTGTTTTCCTCACCACTGTAGCCCAAGATCTACCACAGAGCTTGGCACATGGGAGAACCCAATTATTACTTTCAACATCAATGGATAAACTAGCAGAGGCCTAGAATGTATTAACATTTTTAAGTGTGACCTTACTGGCAGAATTCCCATGGTATAGTTCTCTTAAGAACTCCCTCTGGGTCAAACTGTATGACTTTTTGAAGAAGGATGCTGTTTATATCCTTAATCCCTGCCTTCTCAAAGAGTGAGACCTTGCATTTCTGCCTACACTTCCAGATGACAGACATCCCAAACAAAACACAGAGATTTTAACGCAAGAAGAGAGAAACATGAGCTATGATGGCTAGAAACAGCACAATCAACCATGAAGAAAGGAAGTCTTCATCAGAAGCCAGCAGAAGACCCCAGTGCTTTATCCCTTCATCTAGAAGCCTCCCCCTGCTTCTGACATCCACTCATGTCCTCCCGTGATAAGCTCTCAGCATCCTACCTCCATTTTTCATGTTACTGTTTACCTGATGGGACATGTGTTTGTTTACTCTCATCTATTTTACTTTCATTTTATTCATTCACTATTCAGTATCAAGGTTTTGTGCTAGGTGTCAAGCAAGTGTCTGATTATGGCCTGTTATCCCGAGTAAATGCAAAGTCTATGAACTCAGGGATCATAAATATGCCTTGTCCACCACCACTGCCTTGTCCCTACTGCTACATGGCAGGTCCATGCTCAACATGCTGCTGAATGCACATGAGGAATGAATAAATGATAGAATGAAGTAGGCCCTGCACTAGAAACTGCGGATGAAAAAGACAAGGCCCTTGTTCACCTCCCTGAAGGGGCTCGTATCCCTCAGGTGGCACTTTCTATGAGTTAGCACACACGACTGCACCATGTGTCAATATGGAGACCTGCCATCAATAGGTAATGGGTAGTGTATGAACGTGTTTACCCCTAGAGCTAATGAGCCCCTGGAAGTCAGGGATCATGTCAAACTTGTCTCTGAATTTCCTACGGCACCTACCTAGGGATGCTGCCCCAGTAGGCACCTTGTAAGTGCTGGTGAATTTGACATTTAAATGTGGCCTTCCAGATCACTCCACGTCGGAACCCCTAAGGCTGAATGTAACAATGCTGACCAAAGACAGCAAAAAACCAATAAAGCCAGAGTAAGGTAGTTGTCTATTAGTTCTTCCTGTGTAGCAGGTACAGCTTAACCTGCATAGATGTGTCATTTAATCCCGATCATAACCCTAGGAGCTAAATTTCCATGTCCTCCTTCTATAAGATCAAACACTTGCCTAGGTTAAGAGATGTTTGCTGGGATCACACAGCTATTGTGGCAGAGCCAGGGTCTCAACTATGTTGGTCTATTTCCAGAGCATGTGATATGAACTACACAAAGACATCGGCCCTCCATACAATAGACAGATGGACAGATGGTTACACTATGGGGTGACCTACTGTACAGTCTGGCACTTGTAAAGGATTCTAAAAACTGTCCTATGTCTCATGTCTTAATAATATCTAAATACTGCCTTTAAATTGACTTAATTTTCAAAATTATTTGTCATTTGATAAAAAGCAAACATTCCTACAAGAATGTTCATGATCTAATCATGATCTGAACATGTTACTTCTTTTCCTAGTAAATCTATAAGGCTGGGAAGAATCCACCTGGAATTCACATGCAGAGAAGAATTCTCATCAAACAACTAATATTGTGCTTTTATTGGGGATGGTTGCACTGGATTCTATTAGTGCTTGATTGAACTGCATGGATGAAAATCCTTCCTATATACCTCATGTATGTACTAAAAAATAAAAAAAAAAAAGAAAAAAAAGGGAAAAAAATTGATGACCATTTGGGTATTTGTGTGTCAGGTACCTTCTTTTCCTACGTGGTTATGTTTGGATATTATTTTACAAGCCTACCACCTGCCAATCCAAAGAAAGGGGAGGCCATCAGAATTTTACAGCAGCTTTTTCATTTGCTATATCTACTTGTATAAAGTTACTTTACTAAGATTTGAGTTTATACTACAAATTGAATTAAGGCACAAATACATACAGTTCATTTGGTCCTTTAGCACTGCCCACTCTTACTTTCTCTTGTGATAAAGAAAATCATTAGCTCCTGTCAGAATCACAAGGAAGGAGATCATTTTTATTGAAAAAAGAAGGAAATGGTAATGTCAGGCACTGAGTCCGAGAGATAAAATATTACATCTAATAAACATGCTACATATGGGATTCAACAAGGGGTCCTTGAATATGGAACAGCAGAAGCTTCAAAAAAACAATAACATTAATATTGAAAAATAATGACTAAAACTTCTGCATTAGAGAAACCCGCATTTTAATAAACAGGAAGGAAATTCAAGAATCTCTGAGGAAGCAGTTTAATGATATACAGAAGGGTTGTCAGAGGTGAAACGATGGAATGATGGTGGGAATAGATGTTCAAGACAATCAAGAATTTAGGGAGGAAAAAAAAAAACAGGAAGAGGGTTTTTTTGTAGATTTTTTTTTCGAGGTAGAAGATACTTAATATATTTCAGAGGAGCAAATTAAGACACACACAGGGGGTGTCTAACCTAGGAGAGTTAAGAGGTTTTGAAAGCATAGCTTGATAGTGGCTCTATGGTTTGCTGGGTGACAATGATTTGGGGTATATGTTGGGCTCATCAGTATAGAAAGCAATGATTTATGAGTGCCATTTGCTTTAGGGCTTGGTGGGGATGGGGTTGAAGGGATGGTGTGGAACATTGTTCCCTTGTGTTTGCCCTCATTGGTGCAAATCAGCAATTCTCAATGAGGGATGGTTTTCTGTCCCACTCTCCTGCCTCCTCAAAGACACTGGATGATGTCTGAAGCCCCATCTTAGCTGTCACCCTCAGGGTGTAGAAGGTACATTAAGTAGAGGCCAGTGATGCTATTGCATGTCCTGTAGTGTCCGGGGCAGGCCCCTACAGTAAAAGAATTACCTGGCCCCAAATATCAATAGTACTAAGGTTGAGAAACCAGACTTTAAATCTACTTTTTCCATTTCCCAATCGGGAGTGCACCTGCCCATAACTGACCTTACAACCCACCATCTCTTGAGCAGGCTTTCCTTTGGCAGTCTGTCTTTCATACCAGGCTCCAGGTCAGAATCTGCCTTCCTCATCAGATCGAGCCCTTCACTTGGTGCAGCAAAATTTCTAGCAATAGTGTTTTCGACAGTAACACAAACTACAACAATGAGCAATTATAATAGTTATTACTTATTGAATGCTTGTGGGTGTCAGGCACCAAGTTCCACAGTTTTCACACACTATTTTTAATGATGCACACATACATTCAATGCAGGTCTCCTCTTCCCTAAATTATATAGAGAGAAATGTACAAAAAGATGTACAAGCTGGTAAGCCACAGAGCCAAGATATTATTCAGTTCTGTCTCACCCCAAAGCTTGACTTGTGGATTATCCCAGGATTTTTTCAACCTCAACATTCATGACACTTGGGGCTGTATTATTTGTTTTGTCGTTGGGTGGGGGTGGGGGTGATGGGGCTACCTGTGTATTGCAGGATGTTAAGCAGCATCTCTGGCCTCTACCAACTAAATGCCAGTAACCTCCTACCCCACCAGCCATGGTTATACCAACCAAAAATGTCTCCACACATTGCAAATATCCTGTGCAGGGAAAAATTGGCTGCTGTTGAGAACCATTTAGGGGTGTCTAACATTTATTCATTTATTTATTTATTTATTTTCTGTTTCACATTAGAAGAAGAAGTGTTGCCTTGGGCCACACCACATAAAATACACAAACACTAACAAAAGCTGATGAGGAAAAAAAAAAAAAATCCAAAAAGATCCACAAATACCTTTCATGATACCTGACACCACAGATAATCAAAAAAGTCCTCAAGTAGATCTCTAAGTGTTCTCTATATATCTTTCCAAAATGAATGTAATAATTTGCATTCCCACCAGCAGTGCAAAAGTGTTCCCTTTTCTCCACATCCATGACAACATCTCTGGTCTTGGGATTTTGTGATATAGACTAGTCTCACTGGAGTTAGATAATATCTCAAAGTAGTTTTGATTTGCATTTCTATGATGATTAAAGATGATGAGCATTTTTTCATATGTCTGAAATCCGTGCGCTTGTCTTCTTCAGAGAAGTTTCCCTTCAAATCCCTTGCCCAGCCTGTGATGGGATCCCTTGTTCTGTTCTTGCTAATGCATTTGAGTCCTGTAATTCCTCTACTGGGCATGTACCCAGAAGACCAAAAATCACATCATAACTAAGATATTTGTACCAGAATGTTTATTGCAGCCCTATTCATAATTGCTAAGTCATGGAAAAAGCCCAAGTGCCCATCGATCCACGAATGGATTAATAAATTGTGGTATATGTACACCATGGAATATTATGTAGCCTTAAAGAAAGATGGAGACTTTACCTCTTTTATGTTTAAATGGATGGAGCTGGAAAATATTCTTCTTAGTAAAGTATCTCAAGAATGGAAGAAAAAGTACCCAATGTACTCACCCCTATTATGAAACTAATTTAGGGCTTTCACATGAAAGCTATAACCCAGTTACAACCTAAGAATAGGGGGAAGGGGGAAAGGGAGGAGAGGGGGGGAGGTGGGTAGAGGGAGGGGGACAGATGGGATCACACCTGTGGTTCATCTTACAAGGATATATGTGAAATTTAGTAAATGTAGAATGTAAATGTCTTAGCACAATAACTAAAAAAAACGCCAGGAAAGCTATGTCAACCAGTGTGATGGAAATGTGACAAATGGTTTATGAAGCTAGTGTATGATGCCCCATGATCATATCAATGTACACAGCTATGATTTAATAAAAAGAAAAAAAAAAGAAAGAAGTCTCAAAAAAAAAAAGTTCAATACCTAGAAAGAAATATAACAGAAAAAAAAAAAAAAAAAAAGAAAGTCCTCAAGTAATGTGCATGAAACCCTTGGGCCACAGGTTGGATTCCCCTGGCAGTGCTTTAGAGTTTCAGCACTGAGACACTGCCGGTGCTAGGGAGATGATAAATGAAATGGTTAACTGGTGGCTATAAAGTTAGAAGAAAAAGAAATCAATTCCACATTCCCCTTCCTGTCCTCTGCCATAGAAATGCATCTGCCTTGTCTGTAATGTGTGTGAACTTGAGGCTTTTTGCCATAGGTTACTTGTTTCCCAGAAAACATATTGGGAAAACCCCACACCTGTTAGATTCAGGCCCCTGCCCAAGTTGGCCAGAGTTAAAACTTGCTGCCTCTTCTCTGGGCTTTTGGCCTTGCAAGAGGCTTGTGAAGAGAGGGACCTTGGCAGAAGCTTGCCGTGTGCTCAGCCCCTACCGTGTGACTGATTCTGAACCTGTCCTTTGATTTGTGGATGATTCTGTCATGTAGGTATTTTCAACCACATTGTACAAGTAAAGTCAGACTCACAAGTCAGGGAACTGGTTTCCACTCATGTCCTGATAGCATAAGCAGCAGAAGACTTCATGTCCAAACTCAATGACAAAAAAGCCCCGGCTTGGTTTATTCACCTCGTTTGAACCCCAATCTCCTCACCACGACAGTGTGTAGCTACATGTATTTTGCCTCCTTTTCTCTAATTAAAACTTCCCTTTGATCATTGTCGGACCTGAGTGAGAACTTAGGTTTTTTTCTACTTTTGTATATGTTTGAAGATGATCATAATAAAAGATTTTTAGAAATTCTCCTTCACACCTCCTCAATGAAAAAAAAAAACATTCATCTCATGCTTGATTTGAATGTAAGTGCTTAACTTCTGTTTTCCATTTGTCTGGAGTTTATTCTCAACCCAAACTTGTAAGTTTTCTTTTTCTTTTTTGGAAAAGTTTGATTCTTATAGAGGAGCTCTGTGCTCCAATGGTGCAGTGAGCTATAAATTTCCAGGAAGTCCTGGCTGGAGAAAACCATCTTCTCCTCGGCCCTCCTGGACTCTGACCTTTGCCCTTTTGGGGGCCTGGACCCAGCGTGCGGCACCAGCTGCTTGGTGTTCAGCCTTCCTGATACTCAATGGCTGAGCCATCTGCTGTGCTGGAGTATGACAATGTCACAGAAGGCTCAGAGACTGGGGACCTTATTCCTCTTTACCTGCTCCTTATTTAAACTCTAAGAAAAAGAGAGAAGTGGGGGTTGGAGAAGCTGCTCCTGAAGATTTTACAAATGTGTCTCTGTTCTGCAAGGGAGTTGAGAGTCACCTTCAGGGAAAAGGTAAGGAAACAAAGTATCATGACTTCCTTGGGTAAAGAGACCCAAGAAATTTCCTGTTTTTCCTCATCAAAATGAGAGCAGCAGCGTAGGTCCAGTGTATCTGATGAAAGTTTTGCTATTAATCACCTAAATCATAACCCTCATCACCACCCGTGTGCTAAAAATAGAACATTTTGAATATAAACTGCATCTTTCTAACCTGACAGCTGTTTGGAAGATTAGAAAGCATTGTTTTAAGCTGCTTTGGGAGGGGGGAACCTGCCTCCTGTCTTCTCCCTTTCCACCGCTCCCCTCTGCAAACCAAGATTCCCCACCTAGAGAGCTGTGAGCTTACGGAGAAGAAACGTGGGACTTTAGCAGGTCATCCTGTTAAATTCTCGGTAAAAATCCCGAAATGTGATCTTTTCATCGTGGATTTGACATTCCCTGGACAAGGACATATTCTGGGTGAACTCTCCAAATTGTATTTCCCATGAATTATTTCAAATATTCATCATTCCTACTGTGTACCCAATACTTTAACTACTGCAGGATCAGAAAGAAATAAAACTACACACAAAACTTCTACTGCCATCGATGGTAACCATGACACATTAAAAGCCCCTTGCTGTCATGTTACCCAGAGTAGGGTGGGAGGGCAGAGAGGAGGAGACTGTACAAAGCCTGCAGAGAGAGGTATGACCTCAGCACTGTGAAAACTCAGGGCAGAAATCAGAGAGGAGGTTCGTGACTATTTTGCAGAAGAAAACCAGGAGTGGGGCCTGAAGACCCCAAGGGGTTAAGTGGAGGGGTGGGGACTGAGGTAGAACATTCTAAGAGGGAATAAGACCTGGTAGAACTAGAGGCACCTCCAAGGCCTAGAACCTGCTGAATGATGAGTTTCAAATAGGGTGAACTTGAATGTGGGGAGAGAAGCATCCTGGAAAGGATGTTCAGGAGGGTGAGATCAGACCCTGAAGCTTTGGGTTTATGCTAAGGGTTACGGGAAGCCAGCCCCAAAGGGATAAAGGTGGGAAGACAGGGCATGCTGAGTGCTTTTTTCCTTAAACAATTTTATTGAGACTTAATTAACATGCAATTAAACTGTACATTTTTCAAGGGTATGATCTGATGAGTTTTGACATTATCTGTGAAACCATCACCACAACTGAAATACTTCTTCTTTCCTTCTATTCCTTACACATCTAATAGGCTGATTTAAGTCATGACCTAGTTCACTGATACCTGGTTCAATTTCTTCTCCTATTTTGTTTCTCTGTGCTTTATTTTGGAAACTATTTATCACTTTGACATCAAGTTCAGTAATACCGTAGAACCTCCATACTTGACCATCCTCTCTATAATGACCACCTCTTTATGTTGATCTAATTTTCAGCGATCAGACATGCACCACATGTACATGTCAGTACAGTAGGCCTCGTTCCTAATGTTGATCAGTCCTGTATGTTGACCTGTTTGTTACAGTCCCTTGGTGGTCAACTTACAGAAGTTCTACTGTACTGCCTTCTGCAATATCTGATCTTTCATTAATACAATTCAGTGTCCTTTATAGTTTTCATCTATAAAAGATTGATGTGGTCTTTTTTAGATCTTCTATTTCTCTACTTTATTCCTCCTAATTCAATTATGTGTGTAATTTCCAGGTTAATTTTGATTGATTAATTTTTTTCTCCTCATTATCACTGATATTTTCCTGCATGCCTTATAATTTTTTATTGGGTGTCAGACATTGTGAATTCAGCCTTGTTGGGTTCTAGATATTTTTGCCGTTGAATAACTATTTTTGAACTTTGTTCCAGGACTTGGTTAAGTTGCTTGGAAACAGCCTGAGTCTTTTGAAGTGTGATTCTAAGCTTTGTTAGGAGGAACCAGACTAGGGTTTAGAACAGAGGTGATTTTTCCCTATAACTGAGGTAGGACTGTTCTTTGTATTCTACCTGATACCCTGTGAATTATGAATTCACCAATCTTGCTATTGGGAACAGAATTTATTCCTAAAGTGCTCCAAGGACTATTTCCTATAATCCTTTTCAGCAGTGCTTTCCTCAGTCTTTTCTCACACAGATGCAAGGCTAGTACAGAAGTCTCCCTTAACCTCATAGGATACATCCATTTCACAACCCCCAGTGGATGCCTAAAACTACATTCAATAGTACTGAACCATATCTGTAAAATGTTGTTTCCTATGTGTACATGTGTACATACCTAAGGTAAAGTTTAATTTATAAGTCCAGTACATAAGAGATCAATAACAATAACTAATAATGAAATGGAGCAACTATAACAATATACTGAAATAACTCTAACCATGGAAAGCAAAACCTTGGACAAGGAAGGATTACTATACCCTGTTGAAGCCTGAAGGGAGACCCCATTTAGATTTTCTCTGTGTGTGTAATTACTTCTGTTCTGCTACTTCATTCTACAAATGCTGGCTGTCTGGCCGGCCCTGGTATCCCAGCTCCCTAACTCCAACTCAGGAAGATACTGGGTTGGCTCTCCATTGCCCTGTGTTCTGAATACTCCCTCTAAGCAGTAAGCTAGGTGGAAATTATAGGGTGGACTTTATCCCTGTTCTTTTGCCTTTATGTACTTGAAAGTGATTCATAGTATTTTAGATATTTTGTCTGATTTTTTTCAGTTGTTTCAGATGAAAAAATGAGTGTGGTCCCTGTTAGTCCTCCAAATTGGCTGAAGAGGAAGTCTTGTCACTTTGGTTCTAAAGAATCTCTGGCTGGGACATGCGGCTTGGACCAGAGTGGTCAGGCTGGAGGCTGGGCATCCTTTTGGAGACCATTACAATGTCTTCACAGGGAAGTGAGGGTTTGCCTTAGGCTGGGAAAAGTGAAATGAGAGAGAGAAAAGGAACTTGGAGACACTTGGAAATTAGACTGTTTCTGTGATAGAATGCAAACAGTGAGTGAAAAGGACTAAAGGGACTCAGGTTTCTGCCCTGGGGGACCTGGCAAAGCAGCTACAGCCTTTGCAGGATTGTTGAGGGTCTCTTCGGATTTCTTTCTGGAATAGGCCATAGACTTCACTGTTGCCCTCAACAAGCCATTTGCTTCCTCATTCTGCCTTCGAACATGATGGGGAAGTGTCAAAATTATACTGGGATGTGGGGAAGATATGAAATCCTGAAAGGAATACGAAAATAGGTGAATATTATCTAAAGTGGAAAAAAATCTCAGTCTTAACAATAGAACTAATCAGTGTAGTCCCCTCCAAGAGTTTAACAGGATTCTCTCTGTTTCTAGATAATCGCTTTGTTTCAACCATTGTTGGACATTTTTTTATTTCATAATTCATTTTCTTCTGCTATTATTCTTTCCAGAGACTTAATCTTCTTTAAATTAAAAAATCACACACCTTATTAATTAAAACACCAGATGAGAGCAATTGATAATTCACGCAAGGGAAAGCAAACATCTTTTCTATAAATATTTCTCCTCTTGGTTCTTTAGGTGCTTATTACTTAAGCTTTGGGAAACACTTTATGCTCTAAACCAAACTGTAATTAATAATAACTACATCCATGTGCACAACAGTTCACACTATAGACAGATCTGCTTTTATCTCTTATTTCATTTCATGTCTTTAGCCATCCTGTCAAGTGGCAAGGGCAAGAATTCATCATCCCTCATGTCACTGAGGAGGAAACTGAGGCCGAAAGAAATGACACGAGGTGCCCAGTGTCACACCGTTGGCAACTTAACTTTCAGAATCTGACTTCAAATTCAGAAATTTTACCTGCCTTAGCCTTTTCTTGCAAGTGAGGAAGGGAGAAATTTTATTTTCCAAGTGGGATCGCACCCTTGACATAACTCTAAGCTGCCGAAACAGGGGAGTAGAATCTGTAAAAACAGGAGGGTTTAGGGAAGGGAAAGACTGTCTCTTTCAGATGCTGTGAGTGACAGCTTGATGGCTCTATCAACACAGCTTCAAAAACAAAGAAGGGTGAACTGATCCCATCTCACAGCTATTTGGTGTCATGTGAGGCAAATAAGAAAGAATCTATCTCTGTAATTCCCGAAGTGAATTAATTTTTCAGTATAGGAGTCAGAAAATGTCTTTGGAGTCTATAAAAATAACTTTTAAATAGTTTTACCTGAAATAGCAGAGTGATATTTTCTCTTTTCTTTAATGCCTATTTTCAACTTACTCTTTACCAACTGGGCCTAGGCAGTCTCTGAAATTGCTGGGGCTGGATGGAGATATTGGATCAGAGTCCAGACCCAACTCAAGCTCCCTTTGTCCTGACAAGGTTGTCCCTTTCATCTTATGCCACAGAGAGCTCTCTCTGCTCTGTACCAGAGAAAGCCTGAAGACAGGGGACTGAAAATTCATCTGCATTTTTCCCAAAGATGTTTTCATGGGGCTGACTTCAGTTTGTTCTTTATCGGGAATGTTGTGTTGTTTTGTGACCAGAGTATGGATTTAGAGACTGTAGAGTCCAGTTCTGAACTTGAAAATTGCCATGTGAATGGCTTTGGAAACATTAAGTAACCTCTCTGTGGTTTAATCACTTTATCAGTAAAATGAGTTTAAATGAGCGCCTTTGCCCAGGCTGTTGTAACATAATACCTTAGACTAGGTAACTTATAAACAACAGAAATTTCTCACAGTTCTGGAGTCTGGGAATTCCAAGATCAAGGCACTGGCAGCTTTGGTGTCTGGTGAAGGCCTGTTTCCTGGTCCATAGATGGAGCCTCCTTGCTGCATCTCCACTTGGTCAAAGAGTCAAGGCATCTTCCTGGGGTCTGTTTATAGGACATTAATCCCATTTATGAGGACTCCATTCTCATGACTTAATAACCTACAAAAGGGCTTGCCTATTAGTAGCATCACATCGGTGATTAGGTTTCCACTAACATTCAGACCACAGCAATGAGATATTGTGTGTATAACCCAAACAAATCCCAGGGCCTCAGGTGGCACTATCTCAACACAGCATTGCATTCAAACAAACACATGCCAACAACCAAAAGGTAGCTGAAGGTACATCACATCTTATTTACCCTCTCAAGGAAATGTCAAAGAAAGAGGAAGAATGCATAATTAATCCACATCAAATATCTAAAAATTCCACCTTTCCTATCTCTGTCTCATTTACAGTCTCCCATATGTAATTCCCAAGATGTTCACCCTCCTGATTGCAATTCCATATCTAGCCCATGCAGCTTGTGTGCCTCTCTCCTCCTGCTCTACCCTCTTTTTTGTCTCAGTATTACATGGATTATTTGGTCTTTCTGGATTTTTTCATCTTCTCTCTTCCTTGCTTAATTCCCAACTTCTTTACAACAGAGGAAAAAGCACTTGGTCTGACCCAGTGTGCAGGGCTCTTCTTTAGAAGGCAGAAGAGTCACAATAATATGACTGTGATTATTCATTTGCCAACAATTTTGGCTGAAAAACATACTTTGTATATTACCCTTTTGACAAATGCCTATCACAGGACCCAACACATAGTTGGAACTCAAGCCTGTACATGCCATTCTTTTAACACAACCTTGGGAAGAGTCACAGTTATAGTTCTGAAAAGGAGTGTCTCCCAGATCCCCCAGTGGACAATAAGCATCTGGAAGTCTAGGACCATGTCTGGTAGCTTATTAAATACTTAGAATCAAGCACTGTTCTCTAACAAATGCAGGTCATTCATTTGAAACCACATAGTCATTCATTTAAACAATACAGTGCTCCTACTACATGTCTAATAATACCAGGCAAGGCTCTTAGGACTTAATGTAAAGAAGACATATTTACTACTTCCAAGAATCTCACAGGCTAATGGGAGAAATCCATGAAGAAAATATAAGGAAACACAGCTTGTAATAGACTCTCAGATCACTTCTGCCAGACTGGTGCAGCCATCCTTCCACTGCCAATGACAGCCGCCAATGACTCACAGCTTCATGCTTCTCCAGGAAAAGTAACATGGCCAATGACCCTGCCTGGCCCAGTGATACCCAGGAAGTATTCCACATACATCATCCCTATCCACCCAGAACCACACTTTCTTTCCAGGCACTATTGTGCTGGCCACTTTCCTTATTAGTTTTACCTGAGAGCTCTTTCTCAATACATTTCTTGCAAAAGAATCTTCATTTGTGCTCTGCAGTTACAAAACCTGACTTGAGACATAGTGCTATAGTATTGCTCAAGATATGGTGGGCATGGAGGAGAGAGGATGGCTCCTTGAGATGTCTAGGAAGGCTTCACTGGGTAGAGGTACTGTATTTCATTTGGGAGATGCATTGTAGTGAGGCTAGGAGGAAAGGGCTGGTGTATGTCGAGTAGTATCAAGCCCACAGTGCAGAAGAATTGCTGAAGAAATGATAATTTGTGCCACGCCCTTCCTAATAGAAGCAAATTCACTGTAGCAGCAAAGACATCATGATTGAAAGAACATTTTCAGGGGAATGAAAGAACATTTTCAGGGGAATTGAAAGGAATTTTCAGAGGATGTTGAAAAGTTCCATTGTGTGAAGTTCAAGGAGCCTGTTGGGGACTGGGAAGAGAGTCAGGTCCCTAAGGGATCCACGCACTACGCTTTTTCTTGTAGACAGTGGAAAGCCAAGAGAGGTTTAAATCAGAGGGACGATATTGGATCTGTGCTTCGAGAAGATAATTCTGTGGGAGGATGGATTGGTGTAGTGAGGCAGGAAGATCAGATAGACAGCCATTGCAATAGTCAGGACAGGAGAAACTCTAGAGAGAGATGATCACTTGGCAGGATTGAAGTTTTAAGAGTTAGGGATACAGACAAGGGATTTTTAGAAGAATGGCTTTTAAGCATGAAGAGACCAATTTAGAGAGAGGACGAAGCCAATATTATCATGAGTGATGCTATTCCAGCATCTGGTATCTTGCAGTGATAAAATATTAAACTTGAATGAGGATTATTCTATTAACTGTATTGGCAAAAAGACAATTCTAATGAATGGTGCCACCCAAGTAAAACATACATTATCCTCTTATGTGAAAACTCCCTGTAATTTAAGACATCACAGTTGTATTTAAAAGAATGCATTATTACAAGTGCTAGTAGGTCAACATTCATTAGCAACCCCACAATAATAGCCAACAAGTGTGAAGAGTGAGCCTGTGATTGAGGAAAACAATTTCGGTTAGAAAATAGACTCTCATTTCTATCTCTCACAAGGTTATTATAGCAACAAGAAAATGAAAACACTTTTATTTTTCAAATTTATGAAAAAGCCTTCACTGCTTCTGTCATTCTAGGCAAAAAAAAAAAAAAAAAAAAAAAAAGAAAGAAAGAAACAGAAACTACGTCTTTAGCTGATGTAGCCTTTTCTTCTCAGAACTTAAATAAAGACAAACAACTAGCAAGCAACAAGGAGAACAGGAGATTTTGATGGTTTCTTTATAAAATGAAAGTGAAAGCTGAGCTGTTTGAGAAGATTTAATGTTTAATACGGAAAGAGAATTAGATTTATATTTTGTTCCATTGGAGGGGGTGTGTCTGTGTATCTGTGTTGCTTAAACTGGACACATGAGTGTGTGTGTGTGTGTGTGTGTGTGTAGGTGGTTGTCTGGGACTGCTAAGAAGAATCCGTGATCACATGGATTTAACATACTTCTTTTTTTTTTTTTGAACAGTTAACAATACATTAACACATTTTGTTTCCTCTGCTCTTCATAGTAACCCTGCCTGATAAGTATTAGAGAGCCATGTTAAAGAACTGAAGGCTGGGTACTGGCAATACTGGGTGATTTATTCAAGATCACTGAGCTAATAACACAGCAAAGAGGTGGGGGATGTGCAGAGGAGACAGCAATTCGGAGCAACTGGGTGTGTCCTGAGTTTGCAAGTACTGTCAAGAGGCAGAGTCTTGCTGATCCCTGAGGCAAGTCCCTCACTGTCACCTGATTAACTCACCCCCACACACTCGGATACAGGGAGCTTTCCAGGCTTGTGTACTGGTTCCCAAACTTGTCCACATGCTGAGATCATCGGAGGAGCTTCCCAAACACTGATGTCTGTATCCCACCTCTCCCTCAACATGGTAAATTAATTGGCCTGGTGTATGACCTTGGATTTGGGAATTTTCAAGGATTCCCAGGTGATTCTAATGTTCAGGCAAGCCTGTATAGCAGTAGAGAAGGAGTTCTCTGAAGTCACACAGGCCTGGGTCCAAACCCCGGGTACTAGAATTACCAGCTCTGTGACCTTGGGCAAGATGTTCAACCACTATTTGCCTCAGTTTCCCCACAGTACCTATTCCATAGGGTTGTTGTAAAGATGAAATAAGTAACTAATATGAACTCTTGAAAGTGTTTGTTGTTCTTATTTTCCCCAAAACAGCAATCAATGAACTAACCAAAAATAAGCCCCTGGCTCCTATGCTTGGGTATCCAGAAAGAAGACTGTGCCAAAAAATTCCCACCAGTATTCATGAGTATTCAGATTGGAGCAAGAGGAATTCAGTGGAGTCTTAAGCCATCAGAGATGGAAATGGGCCTTAGGCAGCATGCTCCCTTCTCACCCCACCAGGCAGGTTTTATTGATAATAATAGTGAAGAGGCTAAATGATTTGTTGATGACAATGAAGAGGCAAAATGATTTATCCAAAGCCATACCATGATGAGAACACTGTTGGGACAGGACCCAGGATTTATCCTTTGCTCTCTGGCACAAGATCTGTGTATGGTGGATGCTTCTGAGGGACTCCAGGGGTTGGGTGGGGCTCAGCAGGATGGGTTGTTGATTTCAAAGGGGGAAGCTTGAAGGCTTCTGAATACCTACCTCCTTTGACCTACAGTGACACTGAGTCACACACTCTTGAGGGACAAGCCTCAATTGACCAGCCAGATTTCTACTTGTCATGTCCTCTCTGCGTGTCTCTTGGACTTGCCCTGGCTGGTGGAGAGAAATTCTCTTTAAAGAGTCCCTGAATTGGAGTCATCCCAACAGGATTTGATTTGCCCTTCAGCATTTTAAAGGGAGACATGTCACCTGTGTAGAGAAGCAATCAGCTCAGCCCCTTGTCTATGAGGAGTCTACTGGCAGGGTACAGTCATATAAGCTCTAATCACCGTGGCAGTACTTGACTCACTCTTTCTACATTTGCATTTTTAAAGGCCACTTAACTGGAACACATCTTTTCAAACAAAATCCTTGGGAAAATGCTGGCTTTTGTGTGAGTAGGAGGCTGCAAGTAAAAGGTGCTCTTTAGAATGAAAAACACATATTTGCAGGCTGACATGGGACTCACAAATTACTCAACTCTGTTATGCCTCAGTTTTCGGATCTTTAAAGTGGGGATAATGCTTGCCTTGCAGCGACCGTGTGAGGCTAGATCAGATAATGTATATCAGATAATTAGTATAAAGATCTGTGCCTGGCACATAAGTGGGTTTCTCTCTGCTCCCATATTTTGTGTGGAGGGAATTAAGTCAATTATTAGAGTGAGCCAGGAACAATTTCCACGGCTCAGTTGCCTGGAAAGCACCTTGCGGCTAGGAAAGCTGTGTCAGGCAGTATCCTTGCTTTCTAGGAGTTTGTGTTCTAGTTGGAGTTAGGCCATCAATAAAATTTACAAAATCTAAATTAGTAAGTCTAATTTATATGGTAGATAAGGTAGGTTCCTCAAGTAAGGCAGGGTGTTACAGGTGGTTATTGATTGGTAAAACAGGCCAGAAGTGAGCAATTTCTAAGCTATCTCAGGTCTGTGGATAAGTTTTAATTGTTTCTCATTAATAAAGAAAAAATAAAAGATGAAAACAGAACGAAAGACAATTGAATTGGTTTCTGAAACAAACTTAGATTTCACTTAAAAACCTTTTTTTTTTTTTTTTTTTTTTTTTTGAGTGCCATTTTGCTGCCCTCGGTATTGTGCCCTCAGCATCACACCACATAGCAACCTCAAACTCTTGGACTCAAGAGATTTTCATGCCTTAGCCTCCTGAGTAGTGGCTAGTTTTTCTATTTTTAGTAGAGACAGGGTCTCATCCTTGCTCAGGCTGTTCTTGAACTCCTGAGCTCGGGCAATCCTCCTTCCTCAGCTTCCCAGAGTGCTGGGGTTACAGGACTCAGTCACCACACCTGGCCCCCTTAAAAATCTTGATTGCCCAATTATCTTTAAAAGTAAGAAGATAGGAAATCCCTGAGACAGCAATCCACTGAATTTTCAATCCCACTTGTATGCTTTAGATGAAACATGTTCTCTGAAGTTTGCTGCATTTCCCGCCCTTCCTTACTGTCTCTCCTTAAAATAAGGAGATAAGGAGAAAATTTGGGATAAGCCTCAAATTTTACCTGCATTGTAATTCTACCTTAGAAGAGTTAAGAAGAAAAGTGAAATGCATCAAGAAAGGTTTCAAGCAAAATAAGAGAGAACATCCCCTGGTATTAAAAAAAAAAGACCATTTTTACATGAGTGATATACACACCAACAAAGATTTATGTGTTATAAGAATACAACATAAACCTTTATGATGAAATAAAATATTACAAGTACACATATATAAAGGAAAATTCATAAGGAAAGAACAACTGAAAATTGATGAAAAAACCCATCCTGGCCTAATTTATTGATTGTCGTTAGCCCCTTGGCAACTGTTCCTTTTGTATGCATTGTGGCATGGAAACATAAGCATGGAATTGAATTCTCACTTTGTCACACTTTGGTTGCATGATATAAATCTTTCTGTGATTCACTGTTCTGCAAAATGAGGATGATAACATTGACCTCCTAGGATTTAGGGGAAGACTAAATGAACAACAAGCAGAAAAGTACCTGTGGTAGTGGCCCATTGCTAACAATCAATACATGCTAGTTGGATCTGAATTTTAATGGTAGAGGAGGAGTTCTGAGGCCTTGAGTAACTGGGAGATATCACTGGGAAAGCAGGACATCACTGGACTCTCCTGGAGAAAGAGTAAGATGAAAGCAGGCATGGGCAACAGATGTCCTGGGTGAACAACAGTAGGTCAGGATGCAGATGGGGACATTGGCCCTGGGGTTTCCTGATCCTGCAGGGCTGATCCATGGTAATGAGGTGAGTCATCTCGCATGAGTGGGATGAGTCCGATCCACAAAGTTTTGGCATGAAACCCCTTGGTCATCAGGTCCAACCCATTATTATTAATATTTGTTTATCCCATATGTGCTAGTCATTGGGCTAGGTCTTGAGAGCAGAGAGATGTTGAACTTAGCTTCTGAAGGTATTCTGCCTGCATTCAGACCTCAGTTATGTCACTTAGAAACTGTCACTCTGGGCACATCCTTTATCTACCTCCTTCTCACCTGCCTTACCTGAAAAATGGACATCAGAATGGTGGCCTCCCTGTGTTTTGTGAACCGAGGGGCATGGTGAATGAAATGAGGACTTAATACGCGTGAGCAATCATTTTCTCTACAACCTGGTCCTCCAAGCCCAACTGCTCGCTGGGCGACAGGGACATAGGTCCCTGGGATTAAGTGGGACATGTGTGGGGGCTGAGATCCTAAGCGGGGGCTGCTGAAGGGCAGATGTAGTGTTCCTGGCTCCACCCAGGTGATTCAGGCCTTAGAGAAGATGACATGAGGCTTTGTCAGGGTCTGGGGGGCGAGGAAGCTCTCTGGGCTGAAGAGCAGGCAGTGGGGAAGGTCCAGAGTGAGTGGGACAAGGGAGGAAGAGGGCAGCTGGTCCTGAGCAGGAACCACAGAGAGGCCTATAGACTGGAGCCAGAGCAGGGAGCAGAGAGGAATTGTCCAGAGCAGGAATTGTCCTGGAGGGGCGGATATGAGAAGGGCCTTGCATGTTGTATCCAAGAGTTTTAATTTTCTTCTGAGTGACTGGGGGCCTTAGTGTGACTTAAAAACCCTCGATGAATCCCCAACAATAAATAAAAAAAAAAAAAAAATAGGAGAATGAGTTAACACGATTAGGCTGAGGTAGGGGTTTCAAGCACCAGGTGATGGGGTCAGCAAGCAGGAAGACTGAGTGCGTCTCTCTTTCTCAGAGAAGGGAAAGCAGAGGGCACGAAGTCAAGGTTTTTTCTTGAAGAGCATCTGGTCTTTGCCCGTGTGGTAGATCTGTTTAGTATTTTTCATACACTTAATGCTACACACATTGCACAATTTTGCTTCTCTGGATTGCTTGAGCTTTTAAAAAGAGATAACATGTGAAAGCCCTAAATTAGTTTCATAGTAGGGCTGAGTACATTGGGTACTTTTTCTTCCATTCTTGAGATACTTTACTAAGAAGAATATGTTCTGGGGGGGTGGGGAGGAGAAGGTGGGTGGAGGGAGGGGTACTGGTGGTATTACACCTGCGGGGCATCTTACAAGGGTATATGCGAAACTTAGTAAATGTGGAATGTAAATGTCTTGGCACAGTAACTGGGAAAATGTCAGGAAGGCTATGTTAACCATTGTGATGAAAATGTGTCAAATGGTCTGTGAAGCTAGTGTATGATGCCCCACGATCATATCAATGTATGCAGCTATGATTTAATAAAAAAAATAAAATAAATAAAAAAAATAAAATAAAAAGAGATAACAGCTTTGCTTCAAGTCAGATTGATCCAGACATCCAGATACTTCCATGAGCCTTCCAGCCTCTGTGGAAAGTCGCTTCAGGAACAGTCAGTGGAGAGTTCTAGCTGCTAGCTGTCCTTGAGTGTGGGCCTGTTCACATTGTACAGGAAGCAGAATTTCCATACTTTTCTCTTATTTACACTGATGTGGAGTTAAAAGTCTTTTTCCCACTGCTCCTGAATGCACTGAGGCTCAGCTTTTCCGTGAATCCCTTTAGCACCTTCTGGTGATTCTGTGCAGCAGACGAGACGGGCTGTTTCCCAGAGAGGGGAGCTGAGCGAGAGAGGCCTTTCCTGCTAGAGAAGCGAAAGTCACCTTCCCACTGGAATGAGAGATCCCCAAGGCAAGGATACGCTGACACCTGGTTAAAACTCATTGAATAAAGGAACGAACAAATGAATGAATAAACAAATGATCCTTCTCATCTCAGTGTTACATAATATGTGGGAGAAAAAAGAAAATTAAAACAAATGTATGTCAAATTTTGTTTTAATTTGCTTTTAAAGAATTTTTACAAGTACAATGCCAATACCTTCTTGACATTAAGAAAGTAGAGACAAGGACCATGTTCCACGATGGTCTCCTGCTCACCCTGGGTCCACGCCTTTAAACCTATTTCCCTTTGTTTGTGTGTGCATAGCTGTGATTTGTGTGGCTGTTTGTATTTACAGCTGTATCTCCAGCTGCTTTTAGGAGATGAAGTGGGGATTATTATTCTCCTTTAAGACATGGGGAAACTGAGGCTCAGAGATGAGATGATCTGAGTTAAAGGTTGCTTTGAGTCAAGTTTGGAACCCAATTCTGGTGACAAATACCCTGCTCTTTAGGCTTCCCTCAGGGGAAGTTCTTGCCTGGATCCCACTTTATGTTCATCTTCAAGTGGAGAGAAAAGTAAATTTTGTCCTCCCTGGAAAGCAGCTGCTAGAAGGAGAAGAAGCCACAGTGCAGAGGAGAAAGTCACCCCCTATGCCTATCAGTACAGTAGCCACTAGCCAATCCTGGCTCCTGAAACCTAAGTTTAAATCAGTTAAAATTAAATAAGACTAGAAGCTCTGTTCCTCTGTTGCATTGGCCATATTTCAAGTTCTCAATTGCCACATGTGGCTGCCACATTGGACAAGAAGATATAAAACATTTCCATCATCACAGAAAGTTCGACTAGACAGCTAGCAGCTAGAATGCAAACCCCTGGTGAAGAGTGAGGGCCTGTTCACATTGTGCAGGAAGGAGATTTTCCATACCTTTCTTTTATATACACTGATGTTGAGTTAAGAGGCGTTCTCCCACTGCTCCTGAATGCACTGAGGGTCGGTTTTTCTGTGAATTCCTTTTGCACATTCTGGTGATTCTGTGCAGCAATAATAACTCAACTGGTGTATGAACATTTTCTGGACTCCAGATTTATTCAAGGTCAAAGCAATTCAGACCACCAAGGGTTTTGCAGCATGCTTCCACAAGGAGGGCCTTTAATGGAGCTGAACTTTGGTGTTATGACCTCTGTTTGTTATAGGTGTCTTAAAAAGTAGGCTTATCTTATAGAGTTGCCACTGGGGGTGTTGTCAATTCTATTCATAACTCTCACATCTGTTTATGAGACCATCATGGAGAAGTTTATTTTAGATTTGAATTTCTTCTGAGTGACTTGTTTTACATTTTTCCTTTCCCTAATCTTACAATTGATTGTGTTTCCTTCTTCCCTTTAGCTTCTGGGAAGCTCAGAGATAAATTTTTGATCCAACTTTAGCAGTTACAAAGGACTACTAATCATATGTTGCTATGAACTAATTTTTCTCCCCATTTTACTAGTATCTTTTCCTTCTTTCACTTTGAGTTCTTTATTCTATTATTCATCTTATTGAATCACAAAGTTGATTTTCTCTCTCTATTCCTTCTTTTCTTCTCCTCCCTCTGTCTCTCCTCCTCCCCTCCCTCGCTCCCTCCCTCCCTTCCTTTCTTCCTTCCTTCCTCCCTTCCTTCCTCTCCCCTCCCTTCCTTCTCTCCCTCCTCCTTCTCTTTCTTTCTTCTTTCCCTTTCTCTCTTTTTTTCTTTCTTTCTTGCTTTCTTTTCCCTTCCCTCCCTCCCTTCATTCATTCCTTCCTTCCTCTTCTCTTTCTGGCTCTTTTTTCTTTCTTCTTTCCCTCCTTCATCCCTTTCTTTTTTTGTATTTCTGATTCAGTACCTTGAGATAGAGCACACATAAATAAGGCAGAGAAGGTGGTGTGGAGAAGGCAGTGGCCTAGAGTACCTCTTGAGTTCAGGAGGTCACACCAAATACAGGCTACTCCTTCAAAATCATGTAGCCTTTGCCCCTGGGGCTGGTCTTGACACATGACCAGGAAGGTGAAGGCTGGAGACTTGTCTGGGCAATTCAGACTTTTGGGCTCTGAGTTGGGATGGCCCCACCTGTCTCAACTCTTGATTGTAATCAGGAACGTCTAAGCTGAGTCACTTGAGCCTTTGGCCTCTCTCCTTGCAGGGAGTGGCTTTCCCAGAACAACAATGTCCCACCACCCTGACCTCTCCTTCCAGTGAGTGACAGCCCCAATTATGGTTCAGAACAGAGTGTCAGTTGTCTCTCTGGCCTTCCCCATTTTAGGAGCTGATTTACTCCTTGAATCAATTATTCATTTTCCCGGGGGAGGAGGCTTTTATAAAACCTTGATCAGCAGAACCGAGCTAGCTGGAGGGTGTGTCCTGCCCATGGACTGATCCAGACAGCTCTGTGCTTCTGGAAAACAGCAAGTCCAAGCCAAATGAAGATGATGCATTGCAACCTAAATGTGCTCCCATCATGTCTTGTATTAGGATTTGATTTAATTTTTACCTGATGCTTCACCTATTACAATGAGACATAAAAAGGGAATATGCAGCTGCCTGCTTATCAGAAAAGATCAACTGTTTCTGTAATTAATATGGAAGATAACAATTTAAAATAATGAAACACCCATAATATGCTTAGGGGAAGCAGCTTGTTGCTATAATTAGAATGAGAATCAAATTGTTCTGATGGCAAACACATCATTTATTGAACTGAAGCGACTCTATGGATGGAAGTAAATAGCACAGCCAGAAAAAAAAAAGAAAAAAGAAAAATGAGTTAGAGACATTCTATAAAACTCTAGATCTGAGAAAGAGCTCAGAAACGTCCAAAGATGGGGCTTACCAGAACCAGACCTTCCTGAACTGCCATATGGGTCTCCACCCAGCCTCTTGTGTGGTGTTAGTTTAGTGACTGATGAAGCCTTGAGAGGTTTCTAACGTTCTAACGTGCATCTCTGATTACGTTACACTTCTGCTTTGACCTCCTTCCACAATGTTAAGTAGAATACAATTTATATCTACAAGTACACATGCACACATGATATTCATGTGGAAATTTCCAGAAAGATGCCCAGGAAACTATTGTTTCCTCTTCAATCAAGTTTGGTTGGCAGATGAAGATTGAAAAGGCACTTCCAATTTATGTACCATTTTTCACTGTCTGTGTTTAAAAATTTCCACGAATTTGTATTATTTTATCATTTCTTTAAAAAAATTTTTTTTTCCTCTCATGATTCTCTCATTATTTAAAGTTTTGAGTCCAAGTTCCTTGGGTGGCCTTGACCAGCTAAGCATGTTAGTCTTTTCTCTTGTACCAGCACCAAGTCCCCCTGACAATGCCTGGATTCACGACCTCCCTAAATTTTTAAAACCTTTGTTCCTGTTTTTCTCTTGGCCTCCAATTTTCTTCCCTCTCTTCCTTGCTTAGAAGACTCCAACATTTCTGCAAAGGCCTGATGCAAATGTCACCTTTCTTAGTAGCTTTCTCAGACCAGCACTCTATCCTGGAGGCATAATTAGCTTCTTTCTCCTCTGACCCCTCAAGATATTTCCCACAAACATATATCAATGTATTATATTGCACTATATATTTGCCTCATCCACGTTTCCCACTCTCAACACTTGTGTGTATGTGTGTGTGTTTATGTGCCTGGCACATAGTAGGTATAAATGTTTACTAAAGTGGTGTTAGATTAATTTGGGTGAACAAGGACACATTTTGGGTTCATTAGACATGTTAAGATATTTTTAAAGTTTTGTGGTTTGAGTAAAATTTAAAATGTGTCTTGCCAAGTATGTTTCTCCCTATTTTGTAAAGCCCATATGTCTATTAAGGGAGGAAAAGCCATATGGTTCTGATTTCTTTACTCATAGATCAGCATTTCATTTTTTTTTTCCAGGCTATCTGATGTTCAAGATGCTGCCTGTGCTATGTGCTGTGTGCATTGGTCTCTCTTTTTGAATATGTTTTTCTTTGAACTGAGGAGATCGACTTTCCCCAAAATAGAAACTTAACTCTCAACAGGGTAGGGGAAATTTTCAGCCTTCAACTTGTGGGGCTTGGTAGATGGATCCTCAAACAAAACACTTTCTGTCTTTTCCTGCAAAGAGAAAAGAGGAGGCCCTTTAAAAGGACACTTTGTTCAGGACAAGCTGAAGCAGGTGACAGTTGATGTTGGGTCATGTGGGTTTATTTTTGGTGTAATTGAAGGCAATCAATGTGCACTGGGGATATCTTAAGTGAAATTAATTAATTAATAGATAAATGAATGAAAGCAGCATAGGGAAGGCAGATGCCATGAACACCAGACTTAAAATTAGAAACCCTGAGTCTAATTCCTACTGCTCTTGACTTTGTGCCTTAGTAACCAAGAGTGTTGTGCCATCTCTTTGCCTGTCTGAATATGGTCTCCTCATTAAAAGATGGAGTTAATTATGTCTCAAATTATGGCTTCGAGTTTTAATGATGATAAAATGAAGATTCATTTGAGCAGGATTACCATGTTTTAGTCCTTCATCTAATGCCTCTGCAACCTTATCACTCACTTAACATTATTTTCCTACATAATTTTTTTTTTTTATCTGATAAAGTACTTAAACAAATACATTTACAAAGGAAATAGTACACCTCTATTGTCCCTGAAGAAGTGATATTTCTTACTGTAAAGAAGCTATAGAAGAAGAAAGTGATACTTACTGATTTTTGTTCTAAATTTTAGTTTGTGTCCCACTTAAAACTATCTCACTCATCCTCAGTGGTACCCATGCCCACTTTTGGAAAGTATCCATATATAGGGTATATCTAGGAGCATTTTATATAGTGCATGGCACTATGGGCATTTTAAGTAACTATTATTGTTGTTATTGAAAGGACTAATACAGGGGCTGTCAGAAACAGTGGCTAAGTCATTTTATTAAACCTGAGAGAGTAGTAACCTAACTTTTCTGAGCATGGTGTCCTCACCTGAAAAACTGAGAGTTGCTTCAGAAGTATGAGCACATTTTTCTGACCACTTTCGCTTTTTCATCCCTACTCCTGTGGGCTGCCTAGGTCTGAGTGCAAAATGGAAGCAATATAGCTAACTCTCCAACAGAGTCAATATGGCTAATTCTCTGGCCCCCTGCCAGCTCCTCGTCATGTACTGATTCATAGGCTGACATGGCAACTCATCAGGGAATTGTAATATCTCTGAGGCAGGAATGGTTACGATCAGGACCATTCTAACAGTGAAGAAATCAGGGTTTCAAGGAGGACATGTGCTGTTCTCAGGGCTTCCCAGCTCCAAAGGGCTGAACCTGTTCTAGAAGGAGCCTTCTAGCAACTACTGGTCATGGCTACTGGTTTTTGTGCTATGGAATAGACAACACATATGACATAGAGCAGGTCAGTGAAAAATAATGATGAGAGGTGAAAGCAGCTGAGAAGGTTGAGTGTGTGAGATCCTCCAAAGATCTTTATCTTTTCATTTGTTGGAGTGGAGCCTTGAGAGAGCACAGCCCACAAAGTCTATTTGTGACTTCTTAGGTCATTTTTTTGAACTTGGGGAAGTTTCACTTGTCCTAAGATAGTTTCTGGAGAAATAGAAATCATTCAATCTCATGTCTTCCTGAAAGAGTTCACAGTCTGGTGGGGGAGAACAACTGATCAGAAAATGCATCCAGAAACACCCAAACAAAATAAAACAAGATACACGTCATAGACAGAATGATGCTATGTACAGTGAATCTTACAAGAGAAGAAAAGGCAGCAATTATTTTTATCAAAAGTATGCATGTCACACGGCTGTTTGAATAGAGGTTGATAGGGTCTAAACCCCTAAACTATTCTGGTTTGCCTTTTTAAAAAGCGGTTGCTTATTAAAAAAAAAAAAAATTTTTTTTTCTCTCTTAATAATACACTGGTCATTTTTTCAACCAAAATCTTTTTCAAGAGATTTCTAAAACATCCATCTCAGAATGCAACTTATCCCCAAAGCAAGTTTGAGGAGGTCCCCAGCATTTCCAGCATTTTACAGCAGATAGTGGAAAACTCTCAGCAATTAGAACTACAGTGAAACAGAATCTTAAACTTGGCAATGAGAAGCAGAGGAATTCATTTTTAGATTTTAAAAATAAAAATGTCCATCTTCAAGTCAACACATTTTCCTGTTTTGGCATCTTGAGCCATCTTAAAACTAAAAAAAAAAAAAAAAAAAAAGAGCAGCTTACCTTTACATCTATACTATAAAAGAACTTAAAAATTTTTCCACATTACTAAAGCCTTGCATGACATGCATTAAGAGAAAAGATTATGACTTGCATGACTTCTGTGTGCATAGACCTACAGACTAGACTGGCCAGACGTGGGGAGGTCACTCAACCATGACAGGGTCAGAGTCCAGACAAGAGCAGGGAGAGTCCAATCTAAAGGGAAGCCAAGCCAGGTGTTTTGTTTGGAGCACAGAGCACAGAGGAGATGAAAACCCACTGAGTCTTGGCCAATAGCTGAGAATGGTTGCTGATAGGCTAAGCGTCTTTGCAAAGGGAAAAGACTGTTTTCTAAAGTAGCCTCAGTCAGGCATAGTAGTTCACGCCTGTAATCCTAGCAGTTTGGGAGGCTGGGGCAGGAGGATTGCTTGAGCCCAGGATTTCCATGCTACAGTGAGCTGTGATCATGACACTGCACTCAAGCCTGGATGTCAGAGTGAGACCCTATTTCTAAAAGAGAGAGAGAGAGAGAGAGAAAGAGAGAGACAGGGGGAGAGGGAGAAAGGAAGGAAGGTATGGGGGAGGGAGGGAAGCACAGATTTTACCTTTTGGTGCTTACTTTGGTTTTGTTTTCCAAACACTGGCTGTTTTGCTACAGAGGCATAAATGATGAGCTCTACCACCTGAAGTGCCTGGCAGTCCTGTAACCTTCTCTACCTCAGTGTCCTCATCTGTGAAGCAAGAATGGAAATGATACTTCTTTTCAGAGCTGTGTGAGGATTATTTGCGTAAAACACAGTTGACATGATGCCTGACGCCTATGTAGGTACTCAAGAGTCTTATCTATTAATAATTGTGGATAATGATAACATATCAATTTTTGCTGATCTTTACCCCAAAATTACGCAAAATATGTTGGTTTGTCTGCATTTTGCAGATGCCAATAATGGAGGCTAAAAAGCTGAGCTAATTATTTCTAAAGCATTGCTAGAAACATTTCAGAACTTAAAATTGAAACAAGATCTTCTTAACTTGAAAGTCCAGTTTTACCATCTCGTGATGCTTAACATACGAAGGGTTTTCAGACCTCTTAGACTAGTTATAGGATTTTAGATTGAAAGGTGGAAAAACTCAATCATTCACCTGTTGGTTTGACTCTACAAAGCCTCTATATCAGATTTTGTTGCTGTTGTCATATGGGTTTTGCCACTGATGTGACTAAAGGTCACAGGTAATATGATCTTTTGTGCAAGATGTACTGTGTGAATACATCTGAGTTTTACCTTCTCTGGCAGCAGAATGAGCAGCAGGTATAATCACTCTCCTGCCTTACTGGTAAGTCTGACTGTTAAGTGATGGGCACAGAAATAAAGTTCTGGTCTGTCCAATTAAAAAAAACTCAAGCTCTTTGAAACTGGCTTTTTTACATTTTGTTCAAAGTCTTAAAGTAAGAAGTCCAGAAATTCTTTTAGATTTCTCTGGAGAGCATATGAGGACTCTGGAAACAGCACTGGCAACATATGAAGAAGCACGAACCTTCATAAAAGTGCCGATGTGCCTCTTGGGCAGTTAGAAATGTCATCTATGATGCAGCCAGAGAAACTGATTCCATTATAAAGCCATGTAGTGTCTTCACTTCCCGTTTTCCCAATCTTTGGGTCTAATTATGGTTGACATCCCCTGTATACTATGAACTCTTTGGGGACAAAGAGAAGTTTGTCTCTATTAAAATACGAACCAAAGACAAACTTATTTCAAGAAGCTCTCGAAAATAAAACATAATGAAATGCATTTGGAAAACTAAAAAAAGGAATTGCAAGAATAACTTCATAATCTTGCAAAGAGTTCTACTAAACTGCGTATAATGAGTCAAACTCTGAAGTATTGATTCCTGGAGATTTGCTGTCAGGTGCTTTGGTGTCTAAGTATTCATTCCTTTGTTTAAAATATTTAAATTGTAAAAAATTAGAAGATACAGAAAGATAATTGGCCCCTACTAATCCCAACACTCAAAGAAAAAATAGTTTTACCTTTTATTTTCTTCTAAGCTTTTGTTCTTCTTTTTTTTTTTTTTAATGTATGAGATTTTTAGTCTGTGTATTTGCTTTTATACCAAATGTAATTATTTGGGGAAGAAATTGGAAAAATATAGAAAAATCCTAAGATGACAATAACAGTGACTACACCATGTTATGTAAACACAAAGGCCTATTTTCAAGCTTTTTCTTCTATCTTAAAAATGTGTCAAATAATAGAGGAATGTATTCTCTTTTAATAAATAAAATAAATTAGAATGGCTTAGATATCATCATTTTTGCCCTGATGAGACAAGAACCTTTATGAATTTTTATTTTCATTTTTGCTCTGTCCTCTGTCACCTTGAAATTTTCATTTCTCACATTACTGTTACCCATAGCTTTGGTTTTTATACATTAATAATTTTTTATGTAATTATAAATTATAGTTATAGTATGTAGTTTAGTACATTATCGTTTTTATGGCCTGAAGTTATTTAGAATCACCAATGTCTGCTGATATCTTATTTCACCATTGCTTTCTGGAGTCTATTACTTTCTTTTGATTATTTTTTTTCTTGCTACAAAAAGTTTAGAAGAGGCTTGTGGCTTTCTGAATCATTTTATGTCCAAAGGTATCTTATTTTTCACTCATTTTAAAATGGTATTTTCTTGGGTGTAAAATTTTAAGCGTTTTTTTTTTTAATTAATAATTTTGAAAATATTGTACAAGTGTCTTCTCCCAGTGTGATGTTCATGGGAATCTTTGATAAAGGGAGTCTCAGTTTCTTGTGGATAGTATCGTCTTTTTCTCAGACCTTTTAGGGTTTTCTCTTAATGCTTGATTTTTACGGACTCAATAGAAAGTTTATAGATGTGGTTATTTATGTTCTGGTCTTAACTCTGCTTGATAATGGGTGAGCCCTTTCTGTCTGGGGTGTTTTGAATGCCTTTAACTCTAAGAAATCCTGAGATATTATATGTTTAAATGTTGCCTATTCAACTGGAGCTTCAATTAGATAGATGTCAAAATTTCTAGACACATGAAACACAGCAATACTGTCAAACTTTTCAGCTGTTTGCACTACATTTGGAGACATTTCTCAAATTAATCTTTTTACTTTTATTATTTAGTCATTACCCGCATCCAGTTTGCTTTTTTAACATTTCCATAGAATATTGTATTTCAATCATTAAATATTTCATTTACAGAATCTCTTAATTACTTTTATAAACCTGCTTGAACAAGTGATTGAATGATTTTTATAATGGCATAAATAGATATAAATAACTATGCTTATTTGATAGCATTCAATACATTTAGATTTAAAATAAATTTAAATAAATTATTTTAAATGAATTTAAAACCTTTCTTTTGTTGCTCTATTTGGTCTGCTTATAGTTGGTATCACATGCTGTGTTTTTCTCTTTCTTTTATGATATACACGTATATTAGCGGAATTTCATTTTTTCTGATATTATGTTGACATTTGGATATACTATCAAATATCTGTCAGTGCATTATAAGTAATCTATCTTTTCTGTCTGTTTTCTTTTAAGACTTTATCCTTGACTTTGGTGTCAAAATCTTTATTATGATGTGTTTAGGTAAACATTTGTATCATTGCAATATTCTTTGTATAGAATAAAATATTCAGATAATGAGTGCCCAGTATGATAAAGTTTGACAATGTCACACATCTCTTTGTAACCCCACCTCCACCACCGCCACTATACACACATACCCTCAGTAGAGAACATTTCCATCATCTCTAAGTTTCCTTTTCCCAGAGATACTTTTGATTTTTAAGATTGTTTGCTTACATGGACTTCATATGTAAATGATTTTCTCATGCAGTATAATATTTTTGAGATTCATCTATAAGGTTGCATGTAGAAGTAGTGTCTTCTTTTGTATAATCAAATAATATTTCATTATTTCATTATTATTGTCATAGAACAATTTATTAATCTATTTAATAGTTGGTAGGAATTTGGGTTGTCTATCACTTTTGCTTTTATGCACAAGCTTGTTATGGACATTCTTGTCTATGACTTTGTAAATATATGGCTTATATTTCTTGGGTAGATACTTAGAAGTGAATTTTCTGGGTCATAGGATAGGTGCATATTTAACTTTATAAGAAACCCTCAAATTATTCTTCAAAGTAATTGTATCATTTTATACTCCTCCCAGCATTGCATGAGATTTTCAATAACTTTGTTTTCACAGATACTAGTTATTGTCAATAGCTTTTATATTATTCTAGTTGGGTGTGAAGAGGTACCTGGTTGTGGTTTTATATCACATTTGTTGAATGACTAACAATGCTTAACACATATCCACATACTTTTTGGTCACTTCTATGTCCTTTTTGTATAGTTTCTACTCAAGGCTGTGGACCAATTTTAATTGGATTTATTATTAAAATTGCTGCTACTACTGATTTTGTATTTATTCCTTATGTATTCTATACTTATATCTTTTGTCAGATATACATACTACAATTATAGTCTCCCACTTTGTGGTTTTCATATACATTTTCTTAATCTTATCTTTCAATAAGAAATATGACAAACTTGATGTTTAATTTTTATTTTTTTCTCTCATGGTTAGTGCTTCTTCTGTCGTTTTTAATAAACCTTTGCCTAATTCAAAGTCATAAGGATATTCTCTGATTTCCTTCTGGATGTTTTATGCTTCCAGTTTTTCAGTTTAAATCCACAAACCAGCGCAAAGTAATTATTAAAGTGTATTTTATCCCCCACATAAAATTCTTAAACTACTTTGAGTCTGGAAATCAGGTGTGATTTTATTTTTCAGAATAACTTCAATTATTCTAGATCCTTTTCATTTATATACCAATATTTATATCATCCTATCAATTTCTAAAATATAAAGCCTCCTGATTCCAGTTGGAATCATATAGAGTCTGTAAGCAATGAAGGAACAATTGCTATCTTAACACTGTTGAATCTTCCATAAATATGGCATATATGCCCATTAATTAGGTTTTTATTTTTTATCAGTAATTTTTTTCAGTGTAGAAGTCTTGTACATCTTTTGCTAAACATATTCCTGACTATTTATTGATGTTTACTTGGTCTGGTATGCTTCACACTGTCAGCCATCAATGTTGATGCACAATTTTGCAATGTTTTCATCAGTTCTGCTTGTTACTGACTATACTAACCTCTCTTCATCAGTGACATTTTCTGTCCCCTCAGAAAAATGTTTAATTCCTTCGTATACTGCCATTTTCTTTATGGCATTATCCCGATAAATTTGGAGTAACATGTCTCAGATTTCATTCCCATTCTTGCCATGTTTAACAAGAAATTTAATGTTTGTTTATTACTCCAATTCAAGCTCTGACAGTCTTATGATGGGACACAAAAACACTCAACAACTATAATGAACAATGCTCAGCAAGACACTGCCACACATTGACATGAACACAGTTTAATGGCCTTGGAGAGAGCCTGGACAAGAGTGCGGAAGACTTTGGGCATTGTCTGGGGCCCTAGACTGAGCTGCTGAGCTGGATGGAGCTAATAGTGTTGCACTGTGGGCTGCAAGGAGCCATTGTGAGAGAACTGCCCTGGCAAGCTCCACCCTCAGGGTTGCAGAGCAAGAATCTGGTGGGAGCTAGTATCTGGTGACTGAGCAGCCTCTAGGTGGGGACTAAGCTGCCTTACAGCCTTAACCCTCATGGGCAGAGTGAGACCAGTTTTGGCACACTGGGTAAGTGGATAGCCATTTCAGCAGTGATTCCAGCAACAAGCACTTTTCTGGGAAAGCTTCTGCTTAGCCAAGTTTAGAAGATTAAAGTGCCTTTTAAGAAGGCCGAAGAGAGATTTAGGGTGTCCACCCTGTGGGGTTTGAGAAATCAGTGGAAACCTCTGGTCATATCAGCATTGTGATTAATATCTCATTACCTCAGAAGATCAACTGTTGCCCAGACAATATTCAACAAGATATATATACTGCTTTTGTTGTTGTTGTTGTTGTTGTTATTTATTTTTTGTTTGTTTATTGTTGTTGTTGTTTTGTTTACTAATTTCAACCTTTTCCCTATAGATTTTTCTTTTCTTTTTTCCCCCTTCTTTTCTTTCTCCATTTTTCTAGTTTAAATACAATTTCCCATTGCTACCTTTTTCAATAATTAGAACTTCATTTTTGCTAGTGTTTCTACCCCTATTGTTTGTTTTTTCATCCAATTTTATCCCTTAAAGTTTTTTGTTTGCTTGTTTTGGTTTGATTTATAGCATTTTTGTCTTCCCTTTCTACTTGGTGGAGGTGGGGTACTGTGTCTGATCAGGCTAGCAAAGAGCTACTGACCTCAAGGGAATCACACAATCAGCACCCCCAGAGGTTGGGGTTTTTTAAAGGTTGTGTCAAAGTACCATACTGTAGACCTATATTGCTCTGTCTCCCTCTTTCTGTGCCTCTCTTCTTTTGTCAATATTCCCTTTTACCTACCCCCTCTCCTTTCTCTATTTTCTTTTCTTTCTTTCATTCTTTTTCTTTCTTTTATCCCTTCTTGCTCTTCAACCTTCTCATCCTTCTGGTCCTGCACCAAAAGGACTCATCGAAATCCTAGTCCACAGGCATGGCAAGTTAAGAACAAGAGGAAGTGAAAGGAAAATTAGGGCAAGGAAACATATAAAATAAATCACTCATGAGGAAGAATCATCAGAAAACTCCAGGCAACATGAAGAACCAGTCCAGAGCAACCCCTCCAAGGTACCATGAGGTAGCTACTGCAGAGGATTCCACATATAAGGAAATGTTGGAAATGACAGAAAGAGAATTTAGAATATACATGATAAAAACAATGAAGGAAACTGCTAATAAAATGGAAAATAACCAAAAGGAAATCCACAAACAGAATCAAATAAGCCATGAACGATATGAAGAATATAGAAAGGAGAGCTGAAGATAGACGAATACAGAAAGCAGAGCTGAAGGAACTGAAGCAGTCAATTAGGGAACTTAAAGATGCAATAGAAAGTATCAGCAACAGATTAGACCATGCAGAAGAAAGAATTTCAGAGGTAGAAGACAAACTTCTTGAGATAACTCAGTTAAAGAGGCAGAAAAGAAGAGAGAGAAAGAAGAACATTCACTGACAGAATTATGGAACTGTATGAAGTGTTCCAACATACAAGTTATAGGAATCCCAGAAGGGGAAGAATGCCCCAGAGGAATGGAAGCCATACTAGAGAATATTATAAATTAATATTTTCCAAATATCACCAAAGACTCTGACACACTGATTTCAGAGGGATATCAAACCCCAGGTTGCCTCAACTCTAACCGAGCTTCTCCAAGACACATTGTGATGAACCTATCCAAAGTTAAGACAAAAGAAAAGATTCTGCAAGCTGCCAGGAGTAAGCGCCCATTGACCTACAGGGGCAAATCCATCAGAGTGACTGCAGACTTCTCTAATGAAACTTTCCAAGCAAGAAGACAATGGTCATCTACCTTTAGTCTACTTAAACAGAACAATTTCCAGCCCAGAATTCTGTGCACTGCTAAGCTAAGCTTTAAAATTGATGGAGAAATCAAATCATTTACAGATATAGAAACATTGAGGAAATTTGCCACAACAAGACCAGCTCTACAGGAAATACTTCAGCTGGTTCTACATACTGACCATCACAATGGATCAGCAGCAAAGTAAGAACTCAGAAATTAAAGGA
>CAUYPK010024206.1:0-12888 GCA_963574355.1 Loris lydekkerianus
ACCCTGCCCCCTACTCTCCATTCCCTGGACTTCAACCTAATCTTTTTGTCCCTTCTTTTTCTCCGCAGAGTGGAAAAAGCTGATTATAGATTTTTAAAAAACTTGTCTCTCACACCTTTGGGGGGCAAGACACGATTGCAAAAGGGACTTGGCCTAACAAATTCAATCAGTGTAACCTGGTTTATTGTAACCTCAATGAATCTCCAACAATTAAAAAAAAAAAATAGTGAAGATATACTCTAAACTTTTGGTGAAATACAACTCTCTTGGGTAAATGGGTTGTTTTCATGTTACTATTTTTTCTTCCCACACACCCAACCCCCAGGGCTATAACAATTTATTCTTATTTAATTCTCATCTATTGAGATAAACTAAATAAAGTTTATATACTTATTAAAAGGCTTCCCTAAGTTTTGAGGGACCAAATAGTTCTTCCACAGAGAGATCCCTTTAGCCTTTGTCACGATGAATTAATGGTCAGTCTCGCCAGAAGAAACCCTGACTGTGTTTTTTTAAAGGAATAGGAATAGAGAAGAAGTAGAATGACTGACATTAAGGTGTTTATGGTTTCTCTATCAATTCAAAGATAAAATAGCTATCACATTTGGGTGAGATAACCTTAAAGTGTGCTCTATGTCTTAGTCTATATACGCAGAAGCAGCTTACCTATACCATTTTTCAAGTGATATCACATGACTCTTAAAAAGGAAATATAAAAAACTTCTTTATTATTATTATTATTATTATTATTATTAAATCATAGCTGTGTACATTAATGTGATCATGGGGCACCATACACTGGTTTTATAGACCGTTTGACACATTTCATTACACTGGTTAACATAGCCTTCTTGGCATTTTCTTAGTTATTGTGTTAAGACATTTACATTCTACATTTACTAAGTTTCGTATATACCCTTGTAAGATGCACTGCAGGTGTTTACAGCGCCTATGACCACAATTAGATTTGTGTAGTAGTTATTGTTTGTGGACTTCCCAGCCCTTCCTCCCCATTATTTCTTCCAAAAATAGAAACTGCTTCTTTTGGACATAGATTGAACACACAGATGAAGCAAAACCTGGCCACTGTGAGAGCTCTAAGGGACAAGCATCAGTATCAATCTAGCTTGATTAAAACTGTTTCGCTGGGAGTTTTTACACTGTTGCTGGCAGAGAAAAATAGTCTTTTCTTTGATGTTCAAGACACTGTAAAGATGCAAGCTCAGTGCTACCAATCACTGAATCCCCTACAGTAGTTTCAATCAGGCTTAGCAATTCAAATTGATGTACAGAGGAAGAAAGATGAGAGATGAAGCCAACAAACAAAAAACCCTGATGGCGAGTAAGTCCCTAATTCTATTTTTCTCCAAAGCCAGCTCTACTCTTGACTTTCCCAGAACCTGGTCAGGTGAAACAACAAATCCTTCATTTTTGCTTAAGTATTTTGACTTAGATTTCTTTCTTTCTCAGAAAGGAGGCATTCTGACCAACAGAACTGATGGATGAGAGAATGTAATTAGTAGTCTCTGCCATATGTCAATTTAGAGAGATGGGAAGTACTTCTGGCCCAAATCCCTCTGTCATTGCTTAGCCATGATACTAGGCAAACTCTGAGATTCCAGTTCAAGTAGTAAATGTCTCCTATAAGAAACAAGTATTAAGAAGTGATTTCTGACTTCTGTTTTGAGGATGTCAGGCTAAATACAATTTTGTCAGCTTATCCTTTTGGAAATTTCAAAAAAGTAAGTAGACGTTTTATGTATGCCGAAGAGCAATATGAAGAAGCAAAAATTTTTATTTATAGAGCAATAGTATTGAGCACATGGATTGCAACTGGTAACTTGCTAGGACCTTGATGACATAAAAAGTAGCACGCCATGATGGGAACAGTGAGGAAATGTACAGTAGGGCTATGTTTTCAGAAGGCAACATGAGAATCATAGAGGACAGTGATTCCAGTTTGTGAACATTCCTAGAGCTGTATATGTCTGTTGGATGGGAATTAATAAATTAATAGACAATCCTCTAACCCCAGCACATACACACACACACACACAGGAGAATCTTCAGCATAGGCCAAGAACTCTAGCGCAGATAACTCCATTAGCCTCTCTCTATAAAAGCTCTAATAAAGATTTAGGGAAAATTCCTATAATTAAAAAATTACTGATTATCTAAAATTACCAAAGTAGACTCTGTATTAAAATATTACATGTAAACATATAAACAAATGGTAGACAAATAATCTGCAGGATGAAGGGACATTGCTATTGAGTAGATAAAGCCCTGACCAAATATACAAACTCAGCAGAAACAGTTAGAAAAGATAGTGTAAAAGGATACAGGAAGAATAGATATAAAACATGCAACAAAACTAAGACAAGAAATGGAAGAGAAAACTGAACCAAAGATCACATTAAATAATACAAAAGAAAATAAGCACAGCTGATGATTTAGTTAGATACATTGAAGTTAGGAATGAGTAACTTGAGCAAAAGTTAATGGAAATGAACCAAACTTAAAATATTATTAAAGAGATAAAAATAGGTATGGAATAGGACAAAGGAGATTCAATATACTATATGTAGTTGGTAATCCTAAAAGTGAAGTATAACTTAATAAAATAAAAAAAATTCAAAAGTTTAATAAAAGAAAATTTTCCAGGAAAAAAAGGTTTAAATTTTCAGATAGAAAAGGCAAGCTATGATCCAGAAGGGAAAAAAGTACAAATAATTAAAGCCTGGTAAAGTTATTGAACTTCAAACACACAAAAAAATTTTAAACCAACTCAAAAAAACCAATTAAATTCACTTATTGGGGGAGAAATTCAAGTTAACCTCAGATTTGTCCATAGTAAAATCAATCTGGAAGAAATTGGTACAATGACCAAGTTTTCAGAGAAACTGCAATCCCAACAACTGATGGTGACTTTTCTGGCCTGGAGAAGGCCCTGAGAGAATATGGCAGGTGGCATGGGATTCTAAGTGGTTAGCAAGGCACACTGTGGATCAGACTCACTTCCCATTTCTGGACTGTCTTCTTGGTACATGCCATTTTTCTGCAGAATGGCCTATTTTCCTCTCTATTTCCATCAATTGCAATTCTTTGTAGGAATTTTCACCTTTTGGCTACAAAAAGGAACAAAATGTATCTGCTCCTATCTCCTACATTTTCACAATGGATTTTAGCCCTGCCCCCTTATAGTTAAGGTTCTTGCACCTACATTTTTTTGTTTCTTCCTCGTAACTTTTCTCTCTTCACCATTAGAATACATTGTCATTTTTCCCATCTGCAATTACTTTCTCACCCCCCTTTCTCTCCTCCACCCAGTTAAGAATTTTCTCCCAAGAAGCCACCGAAATTCTCTTAAGGTCTTCAGCCACCTTTACTGTGCCAATCATCTGTGGGTTATTCACATTTTACCAGTTCACTTAATAGAAAAGATTATAAAATTCACAGTTTTATATTTGGAATTATTGGAATTAAATAGACTTACATGGTAGTAACCTGGAATAATTCTCTTCTAAGGTTCCCATGACCTTCACAAACTTCAAAATAATATTTCTAAGACAAATTAACCTTTCCTATCCTGTGCTAAATGTCAATTATGATAAAAAGGCAGATGAACTATTTTGTGATCTAGGCTCTCCTATCTAATCACTACATTGTTCACCACTTTGTGCCACACTATACTCCATGATGATATCGAGATCACAGTTCCTTGAGAACATCATGCTGTGGCCACCTCTTTTTGCCTGTTGTTAAACCTCCACTGCATAGAATGCGTTGGCCTACTTGGAAAATTTCTGTTCATCCTTGAAAGGACAACTGAAGCATGAGTTCTTTTTGGAAATCCCTACGTAATAATCTCTCTCTCTTACTTCCCACCTCCTTCTGCTCACCACCAAATAGAATAATTAATTACTTCCTCCTCTGTGTGACAATAAATAGACAATACAGGTTGATTGCACTTCTAATGGTATGCCATAGATGATTTTTAATGTGTTGCTGAACTCCCCTGGACTGTGAGGCTCTTGAGGCCCAAGACTTTTAGCATTGTATTCCCAGCGCACAGCCCAATGATTGACATGCATTTTGAGTTTGGAGGGGACAAGAAGTGGAGAAAGGGGCCCCAAATAAGGGTTGATTAATTAATGAGTGAATTGTCATCAGTAATGTTCCAGTGGAAAGGTATTTCCCAAATTTCCAAAAATCCAATTTTGTTCCACGGTGAAGAACTCTACTTCTATTCCTGAAGACTTTGTTGTTTACTTTCTGTGCTGAAGCCAGATGTTCTCAATCTAGGGCCTATATGCCTCTAAAATTTGGAAGATAGTCTTTGGAGATACCACAAATTTCCCCAATTTATTATTCAAATTGTCCTTTAAATTTACATATGCACATAATTATTCTTGGCAGGTGACCCACAACTTTCTAGGAACTGACATATATAAATTAAAGCAAACCTGGGGAGGTACTACAGTGCACATGAGAACTTGTTGATAAAAGTTTAAAAACAAGTTTAATAATACTAAAAATGTTATTGTGTTCATTCTTATAAACTACTTTGGCCCTGTAAGTTAAAAAAAGGGAAACTTCAGGTAGATAACTCTACAAATGAAGCATTTTTCTGTCCTAAAGAATCCAGTCATCACATGAGGTGTTCTCACAGAAGGAGCAGCCACATGCTTTAAATATGAAGACACAGGTGATTGGGAACCGTCCATGGGCTGGGCTAGGTTGTGGAATTCCATTGACCTGACTCTGGGATCGGAAAATCCAGCAACAACCTTCTGTCCTCTTTTCTCTTCTTTCCTCTCCCTTTATCTCAAACCATTATTTAAGAAATAATAGTTACTTAGCATAGAGAATGTGCCCTACTTCCCTGATAAATCTCTTTCTGTCTCTCTCTGCCTGCCAAGAGTGGGGGAGGGATTGCTGGGTTTGGCAGCTGTCAGCCCATCATTATGGCCTCACTGTCCCATCTGCACTACTCAGATTGGTGCAGTCACAGGGGGTTTTACCCAAACAGGCTCTCAGGGGAACAGTAACACACCTCTTGATTTGGCTGTGAAGTTATACTTGTGATTATTAATAGACAAGATAAGAGGCTGGTGCTCTATTCATCCATGTTAGAGCTAATTATTCAGTTTGATCTAAGCTGATTATAATACTGATAGATAACCACGCTACATTTATAGCTGCAGCAAGCGGTGGGAAAGAGCCTTGACACAGTGCTGCCATTTGGGTTTATCAGATAGAAATAAGTGGTGGGGGTGGGGAGGGAAAAGAAGAAGCTGCTTTGGTTGATTAGCAATGTGCTGCATGGGACCATTTATAATGAAGCATATCATTTAAATTTTCCTTTACAAATGAGTCCAAAGCGTGTTGCAGGCTGCAGGCTCTGTTAATTGTCACAAACATTTCTTTTTTTTTTTTTTTTTTTTTTTTTTTTACATTATTAGCTCTTTGGCAGGATCTCCATTGTTGACTAAAAACTTGGCATGATCAGGGCTTGCTGAATAATTTAGGTGGTTGGCAGCTGGAGAAGGAGAACACACACATCTAGGGAGATAGACATGCTGCTTGAGCTCTTTATATAATAGGATTGTATACAAAGCAGAGTACAGTCAGCAGTGACTTCTGTGTCTGTTTATAGGTAAACACTGATGTTAGTTTCATAGAAAAACTGGAGGGATACTTCTCACAAATTGTATGCGGCATACAAGACAGATGCACTGGAGGACTGTTCAGATGACTTGGATCATCTCTGACTCTCACAGAATAGGATGGCTGGAGTTTTCCCACACCATTACTTTTGCTGCCGTTGCAGTGGGGTCATTTGGAGGCTTCATTGCTGGCCACAGCAAGACTAGTAGGAGGTAGAGCCCCCTGAAAATCTGAAAGCTTGCAAGCAGCAAATCAGAAAGACTCATGAGTCATAAAAGCTATGAAACACTTCCATTTTGGAAGTATAGGTATATGATTACAGGTGGTGGGAGTGTATGTACAACTACTGCCTTAGGCAGAAGGACACGAAGAAGCTCACAGGTGATGTGGCAAATACTTAATGTTCACGCATGAGTCTTTTGTACAGGAACCAGACCCACTGATCCTCCTTCAGCTAGGTATCCCCTACCAGTTAGGACTCTATTTGAGGGACAAAACTTCAACCCAAAACTCCGTAAGCCAAAAGAGTATATCAGATAAGGTTACGTTCAAGCACAAATGTAGAAACAGTTGGATAAAGGTTCAAATGATGGCAAACAGGATGCTGTTTTTCTGTCTCCACCATGGGATTTTTCTTCCAACATACTGGCTTTGTTCTCAGAAAGATATATTCTCATCATCATGGTGACAAATTTGTCATAGCCCCAAGCCTTACATCCTTCCCTGTTCAAGGTCAGTAAGAAAGAGTGAGATGACTAATGAAGGTTCTTATCCTTTGCTCTCTTTTTAAAAGATGTAAACAGACATTTTTTAAGAGGAGATAGACAAATGGCCATCAAATATATAAAAAAAAGATCAGCATCATTAGTCATCAGGGAAATGCAAATTAAAACGCCAATGAGATACCTACCATCTTGCCCCAGTCAGAATAGCCATTATTAAAAAGTAAAAAAAAAAAAAAAAAATAGGTTTTGGTGTACAAGCAGTGAAAATGGAAAGCATATACAGTATTGGTGGGGATGTAAATTAGTACAACCTCTATGGAAGATAGTATAGAGTGTTTATCTAAATGAAAAGAAGTTAACATATGTGTATCAAAAATACACCTGTTAGCAGCACCTGTGCTCAGTGGGTAGGGCACTGGACACATACACCGAGGCCAGCAGGTTCAAATCTGACCCAGGCCAGCTAAAACAAGAATGGCAACAACAACAACAACAACAAAATACATGGGCATTCTGGCAGGTGCCTATAGTCCTAGCTACTTGGAAGGCTGAGGCTGGAGAATTGCTTGAGCCCAAGAGTTTGAGATTGCTATGACCTGTAACACCATGGCACACTACCCAGGGTGACATGTTGAGACTATGTCTCAAAAAAAACAAACAAACAAACAAAAATACACCTATACTTGTATGTTTATCACAGCACAATTAACAATTGTACTGCTTACTGGTTCAGCAGTAAAATGAGGTGAAAACAATGTTTATCTGAATCTGAGTCCATTACTGTCCACCTTTATATCAGGTCCATATTTTGTGGTTTGTCTAGTTCAGCACATGAAAAATGCCACAACAGAGCTAAGCCAATAAGATCCTCAATAGGATAGAATCTATGATCACAAATCTACCCAACTTTTACAGTTCCCTAGTCCAACATAAGCATATTCAAGCCACTTCCTGTGTGTATAATATAAATGAAACTGTTGCATATTTTTATCAGCAGGATCTTTCTTGAGTCTAGCCTTTCAAGAGTATGATATATATATTTTTTTATTGTAGGGAATTAATTGAGGGTACAAAGAACCAGGTTATGCTGATTGTTTATGTCAGATAAAGATCCTCCCATAATAATGTTTCATGTCTGAAAGGTGTACCAAACCCTATGACCCCTCTCCCTCCTTCCTTTTCTCTGCTCTTCCCATTCCCCACCCCCCACCATATGCTACATCATTAATTATTCTCATATCAGAATTGAGTACATAGGATTCTTATTTCTCCATTCTTGTGATGGTTTGGTACAAATAATGTTCCACTTCCATCCAGGTTAATTCAAAGAATGTAAAGTCTCTGTCTTTTTTTAGTGGCTGAGTAGTATTACATGGTATATAACAGTTTGTTAATCCATTCCTGGTTTGGTGAGCATTTAGGCTGTTTCCACATTTTGGCTATTGTAAATTGAGCTGCAATAAACAGTCTAGTGCAAGTGTCCTTATGGTAAAAGGACTATTTTTTTCTTCTTGGTAGATGCCCATTAATGGGATTGCAGGATCAAATGGGAGCTCTAGACATCTGGAACTGAATAGAAAACAGGGAGATGAAGCTAACATCTTACAGCAACCTAATCTTTGATAAACCAATCAAGGACATACACTGGGGAAAGAATACCTATTTAATAAATGGTGCTGGAAGAACTGAATATCCACATGTAAAAGAATGAAACTGAATGCACACCTTTCTCCATTCATAAAAAATTGATACAAGATGGATAAAAGACCTGAATTTAAGTCACAAACAATAAAAATTCTCAAAGAAAGTGTGCAGAAAACACTTGAAGCTATTGGCCTGGGGAAAGACTTTATGAGAAAGATTCCCATGGCAATTGCAACAACAACAAAAATAAACAAATGGGACTTAATGAAACTGAAAAGCTTCTATACAGCCAAGGAGACAACAACCAAAGCAAATAGACAATCTATCCAATGGGAAAGGATAATTGCATATTTTGAATCAGATAAAAGCTTAATAACTAGGATCTACAGAGAACTCAAATTAGGCAACATAAAAAGACCCAACAATCCTTTCTACCAGTGGGCAAGAGAGATGAATAGAACCTTCTCCAAAGAAGACAGATGAATGGCTAACAAACATATGAAAAAATGCTCATAGTCCCTAATTATTAGAGAAATACAAATCAAAACCAACCTGAGATATGATCTAACCCCCATGAGAACAGCCCTCACCACAGTCTCAAAACTGCAGATGTGGAGAGAAGGTAACACTTTTACACTACTGGTGGGACTGAAAACTAATACAGCCTTTTTGGAAGGAAGTGTGGAGAACCATCAAAGAACTCAAAATCAAGAGTAAAAATTTTTAAGGAGCATTTTTGATGACGAGATTGGGGGAAATGTGAGTTACATTTCAAGAATATCTTCTACCATGCTTAGCTGCCTCATCCACCCTTTCACAGGCTGCTAGTCCCACAATATAATTTTACCAATACAGATTTAATAATCTTCTGAATAACCAATTATATACTAAGGTTCATGCAGACAAAAATATTGATATTTAGATATTGTAATATTCTGATAAGACAAGATAAAAGTGAGAGATGCTGATTTCCCCATTAATTTTAAGCAATTGGTAGATTCCAAGCACCATGTCACATCCTGGAAATATACAATGGCAAAACATACCCATGTCTTCAAGAGAGTAAATCTAGTAAGGTGAGACATCCCAGTGACCAGGTGACTAAAATGCCTTTTGGTAAGAGCTGCAATATGCTGTGTATAGAGCTCTTACTGGTGGTACGGGAGCTATCAGAATACTTCTTGGAATAGATGATACCGAAGCCAAGTCTTAAAGTTCTTGTTATATTAAGTAGTTTGCTAAGAACTAGGGAGAAGGAAGAGCATCAGTGTTAAGGAAAGTCTAAATAAATATTCTTGGAACAATTTAAGCTGGAAAGGTAAGCAGAGCCAGGGCATAAAGGAACCTGAAGGAATCCCTACTTTATTTAGATATTTATCCTGAATGATAACTCTGGAAGCAGAGTGCAATAAGCAGATTGGTTTAAGAATGGAGGCTATCCAAACTATTATGAAATGATAAAAATATGAAAGGTTTAAGGTGATAGGGAAGCCAGGAGGGATGGAAGGAGACAGATGAAATCCAAAGACTGAAGGAGGTATAACCAATGATATTTAATTCACTCATCCTTATCAATTTCCAGTCTGCACATTCCATTCCCTAAACTTTATCTCCCATTTATTTTTCTAAAATCTGCAAGCTTCTCTGTTATCAGGTGTGCCTTTCTCTATGCTTCCTCCAGTTAAATGGAGGAAATATTGACTTATAAATTTACCTGATAGCTTATTACTATGGTACAACACTTAAAAGCACATTAAAATCACTCTTTTTCAGGAAAGTGAAAACTCACATAGATTTGAATATACCACAGAAACCAACTGCTTTTTAAATTAACATTTCCATGTTACCCAACTGGAGCATCATTTGAGTGCAGGTCAATAGAGTTGAAGAATGCAGCACTCCTACACTAAAGCTCAGGCAGTGAGAACAATGACTTTCTTGGACTTCTCAATGGACCCTTATTCCAGCTTCTAAAGCTCTTATCAGATCCCCAAAAGAAGTTTGATTAAAAAGACAAAGAAAGGAAAGATCTGTCCCTTTATTCATCAGGGTAACTATAAGGCAAACCTTTGAATATAATTTCCAAGAACATTACTGCTATCCTTGTGCTTCCAGAATGAACATCTGATTACTATTATACTGTATTCTCCTAGAAAAATTATCCTCTCCAATCATACAAACATTTTTTAATTATAGCCAAGGAAATATTTTTTCAGTAGTTCCTTATAATACAAACTTCATTATGTATTAATGAACCAGACAAAGCACTGTTCTAATAGTCCACTGAATGAATTTTCATACATCCCTCTATATGTGCAAACAGATGAAGCCAGATTCCCATCATGACTGCAGATGACATTATTTTTTCAACTTTATCATGATTCATACTTTATTCAGATATAATTTTAAATATTATTTAAGAAATGAACATGCCTAGTAATACTGATGAGTTCCAAAAAACTGACACTTGCATGAACTAGTCATGTTACTTGCACTGTCATCCCATCTTTCTAGTAATGAAGTGATGACATTGAAGCCACATGATGAATTGTCCAGTGGACTTGGAAAACTGTAAAAAGAGCCAAATAATAGGCAGCCTTGTCTAGTTCCTGATCTGAGTGGAAATGATTTCAGTTTAACTCCATTAAATATGATATTAACTGTGGGTTTGCTATAGATGGAATCTATCAGTTTAAGAAATGTCCCTTCTATAACAATTTTCTTTAGTGTTCTGATCATAAAGGGATGCTGGAGAAAAGCTTTTTCTGCATCAATTGAGAGAATCAGATGGTCTTTGGCTTTTAATTTGTTTATGTGTTGAATTATACTTATAGATTTACATATATTGAATCAACCTTGAGACCCTGGGATAAAACCGAGTTGGTCATGATGTATAATTTGTTTGATGTGTTGCTGGATTCTGTTTGTCAGGATCTTGTTGAATATTTTTGCATGTATATTCATTAGTGATATTGGTCTATAATTTTCTTTTCTTGTTGGGTCTTTTCCTGGTTTGGGGATCAGGGTGATGTTTGCGTCATAGAACGTGTTGGGTAGTCTTTCTTCTTTTTCTATCTTTTGGAACAGGTTGAGTAATATAGGTACTAATTCCTTTTTAAAGGTTTGGTAGAATTCTGACGTGAAGCCATCTGGTCCCATGCTTTTCTCTTTAGGGAGATATTTTATGGTTGATGCTATTTCAGAACTTGATATTGGCCTGTTCAACATTTCCACTTGATTCTGGCTAAGTTTGGAAGGTGATGTGCTTCCAAGTATCGGTCAATTTCCTTCCGATTTTCATATTTCTGAGAATAAAGTTTCTTGTAATATTCATTAAGGACTTTTTGAATTTCTGAGGAGTCTGTTGTTATTTCATCTTTGTCATTTCTGATTGATGAGATTAGAGATTTTACTCTTTTTTTTCCTGATTGGATTGGCCAAAGGTTTATCTATTTTATTGACCTTTTCAAAAACCCAACTTTTTCATTTATTGATCTGTTGTATAATTCTTTTGTTTTCAATTTCATTTAATTCTGCTCTAATTTTGGTTATTTCTTTTCCTCTACTGGGTTTGGGGTAGGAATGATCTTCCTTTTCAAGTTACTTGAGATGTCCCATTAAGTTGTTAACTTCCTCTCTTTCCGTTCTCTTGAGGAAGGCTTGCAGTGCTATAAATTTCCCTCTTAGGACTACCTTTTTGGTATCCTAGAGGTTCTGATAATTCTTGTCTTCATTGTCATTTTCTTCCAAAAATTTGGCAATTTCCTTCTTAATCTCATCTCTAACCCAGCTATCATTCAGCATAAGGTTATTTAAATTTCATGATTTTGTATGAGTGTGCAGATTCCTGTTGTTACTGAGTTCAACTTTTATTCCATGGTGGTCTGAGAAGATGCAAGGAATAATTTTTATTTCTTTAAATTTACTGAGGTTAGACTTGTGACTTAAGATATGATCAATTTTGGAGTATGTTCCGTGGGTTGAGGAGAAGTATGTGCATTCAGTTTTGTTGGGATGAAATATTCTGTAGATGTCTGCTAAATCCAAATGTTGGATGGTTAGGTTTAAATCTAAAATGTCTTTGTTCAGCTTCTTATTGGAGGATCTATCCAACACTGCAAAAGGAGTGTTGAAATATCTGACTATTATGGAGCTGGAGGAAGTCAAGTTGCTCATGTCAGTTAGAGTTTCTCTTATAAATTGAAGCGTATTCTGGTTGGATGCATAAATATTCATAATTGAAATCTCATTAGACTGAGTATTACCCTTAACAAATATGTAGTGACCATTCTTATCTTTTTTTTTAAAGCCTATTGTGTCTGCAAATAGATTGCAACACCTACTTTTTTCTGATTACCATTTACCTGGAATATGGAGGACCATCCTTTCACCATGAGTTTATATTTATCTTTTAAGGTAAGATGTGACTCTTGTATGCAGCAATATCTGGCATGAGTTTTTGTATCCAGTCAGCGAACCTGTGCCTCTTTAAGGACAGTTTAAGCCATTCACATTAATGGAGAATATTGATAGGTCTGGTAAAATTTTGGGTATCTAATTTTTCAAAAGTACAGTGTACATTTTTAATCCTTTCACCACTGTGGAAATTGGAGTTTGATCAAAAGTTTCTGAGTGAGTTTATTTTTGTGGTAGAGGATTGGGGTGGTCATTATGGAGGATAGATCTGAGAATATCATGGAGATTTTCTCTGGTTTGGTTATGGCAAATTTCTTCAACATATGAATGTCATTAAAGTATTTAATTTCTCCATCATAAATGAAACTCAGTTTAGCTGGATACAAGATCCAGGGTTGAAAGTTATTTTGCTTTAGGAGGTTAAAAGTCGATG
>CAUYPK010024207.1:0-33290 GCA_963574355.1 Loris lydekkerianus
GTATCTCACGCAGGAGACAGAGGGGTCGACCCTGAGTCTAGGGGGGCGGCCCTTTTTATGGGCTGTTTTTAGGCGGGGAGAGGGTCAGTGAGAGCAGGGTACGTGCGTTGCAAGCACCCTGCTGGAATGTACATTTCAACATATAATCACAGGGTAGGGGCGGTTTCCTGGTACACATAGTCATGAGCATACTTGTTTTGCAACTATTGCTTATCATCTGCTTCAGGGTTCAGTTGAATCTGTAACTAAAATCTTTATAACCTTTATTAGAGTCAGCTTAAAAATTTTTATTCTTACACTTCAATTGCCCGGGGGGCCTCCTCATTAAAATACTCGCCCAGTCTGATTTCTTCAAGGTTTTTCCCTATATTCTCTTCAAGTATTTTTATAGTTTCATGCCTTAAGTTTAAATATTTAATCCAGTGAGAGTCTGCCTTAGTTAATGGTGAAAGGTGTGGGTCCAGTTTCAATCTTCTACAGGTTGCCAGCCAGTTCACCCAGCACCATTTGTTAAATAGGGAATCTTTTCCCACTGAATGTTTTTAATTGGCTTGTCAAAGATTAAATAACAGTAAATAGATTGATTCATCTCTTGGTTTTCAATTCTGTTCCAGACAGCTACTTCTCTGTTTTTGTGACAGTACCATGCTGTTTTGATCACTATTGATTTGTAGTATAGTCTGAGGTCTGGTAGCGTCATTCCTCCTGTTTTGTTTTTATTTCTGAGTAATGTCTTTGCTATTTGAGGTTTTTAATGTTTCCATATAAAGTGAAGTACTGTTTTTTCAAGATCTTTAAAGCATGACAGTGGAGCTTTAATAAAGATTTCATTAAAATTGTATATTGCTTTGGGTAGTATGGACATTTTAACAATGTTGATTCTTCCCAGCCATGAGCATGTTATGTTTTTCTATTTTTTAACTTTTTCAGCTATTTTTTTTCTTATAGTTTCATAGTTCTCTTTATAGAGATTTTTCACGTCCTTTGTTAGATACATTCCCAAATATTTAATCTTCTTTGGCACTACTGTGAATGAAATAAAGTTCTTAACTGTTTTTTTCAACTTGACTATTGTTGGTATATGTAAAGGCTACTGATTTATGAATGTTGATTTTGTAACCTGAGACACTGCTGTGTTCCTTGATCACTTCTAAGAGTTTTGTAGTAGAGTCTCTAGTGTTTTCCAGATATAGAATCATATCATCTGTGAAGAGTGAAAGTTTGATATCTTCTGACACTTTTGGATACACTTGATTGCCTTTTCTTCCCTAATTGTGGTGGCTAAAACTTCCATTACATTGTTGAAGAGCAATAGAGCCAATGGGCGGCCTTGTCTGGTTCCTGATCTGAGTGGAAATGATTTTAATTTAAATCCATTCAATATGATATTGGCTGTGGGTTTGTTGTAAGATGGCCTCTATCAGTTAAAGAAATGTCCCTTCTGTGCCAATTTTTTTAAGTGTTCTGATCATAAAGGTATGCTGAATACTATCAAAAGATTTTTCTAAATTGATTGAGAGAATCATATGGTTTTTGTTTTTTAATTTGTTTATTTGCTGAATTATACTGATAGATTTATGGATATTGAACCAGACTTGAGACCCTGGGATAAAACCGACTTGGTCGTGATGTATAATTTGTTTGATGTGTTGCAGATTCGGTTTGTTAGAATCTTGTTGAATATTTTTGCATCCATATTCATTAGTGATATTGGTCTATAATTTTATTTTCTTGTTGGGTCTTTTCCTGGTTTGGGAATCAGGGTGATGTTTACTTCATAGAACGTGTTGGGTAGTCTTCCTTCTTTTTCTACCTTTTGGAACAGGTTGAGTAATATAGGTACTAATTCCTCTTTAACGGTTTGGTAGAATTTTGTCGTGAAACCATCTGGTCCCGAGCTTTTATTTTTAGGGAGGTTTTGTATGGTTGACGCTATTTCAGAACTTGATATGGGCCTGTTCAAAGTTTCCACTTGATTCTGGCTAATGTTGGAAGGTGACATGCTTCCAGGTATTGATCAATTTCCTTCAGATTTTCATATTTCTGAGAATGAAGTTTCTTGTAATATTCATTAAGGATTTTTTGAATTTCTAAGGAGTCCATTATTATTCCATCATTGTCCTTTCTGATTGATGAGATTAGAGATTTTACTCTTTTTTTCCTGGTTAGGTTACCAAAGGTTTATCTATTTTATTGACCTTTACAAAAAAACAACTTTTTGATTTATTGAACTGTTGTATAGTTCTTTTGTTTTCAATTTCATTTAGTTCTGCTCTAATTTTGGTTATTTCTTTTCTTCTACAGGGTTTTGGGTTGGAATGTTCATTCTTTTCCAGTTGTTTGATATGTGCCATTAAGTTGTTAACTTCCTCTATTTCCATTCTCTTGAGGAAGGCTTGCAATACTATAAATTTCCCTCTTAGGACTGCCTTTGCGGTATCACAGAGATTCTGATAATTCGTGTCTTCATTGTCATTTTTTTTTCAAAAATTTAGCAATTTCCTTCTTAATCTCATCTCTGACCAGCTATAATTCAGCATAAGGTTATTTGACTATCATGTTTTTGTATGAGAATTCAGATTTATGTTGTTACTCAGCTCAACTTTTATTCCATGGTGATCCAAGAAAATGCAAGGAATAATTTATATTCCTTTTAATTTCCTGAGGTTAGACTTGTGACCTAAGATGTGATTGATTTTGAAGTAAGTTCCGTGGGATAATGAGAAGTATGTGTATTCAGTTTTCTTGGGATGAAATATTCTGTAGATGTCTGCTAAATCAGAATGTTGGATGGTTAGGTTTAAATCTAAAATTTCTTTGCTCAGCTTCTTATTGGAGGATAGATCCAACACTGCCAAAGGAGTGTTAAAATCTCTGACTATTATGAACTTGGAGGAAATCAAGTTGCTCATGTCTGTTAGAGTTTCTCTTATAAATTGAGGTGCATTCTGATTGGGTGCATAGATATTAATAATTGAAATCTCATCTTATTGATTCTTATCCTTAACATATATGAAGTGACCATTCTTAACCTTCCTTACTTTTGTTGGTTTAAAGCCTATTGTATCTGCAAATAAAATTGTAACACCTGCTTTTTACTGATTACCATTTGCATGAAATATGGATGACCATCCTTTCAGCTGAGTCTGTATTTGTCTTTTAAGTTAAGATGTGACTCTTGTGTGCAACAAATATCTGGCCTGAGTCTTTGTATCCAGTCAGCTAACCTATGCCTCTTTAGAGGACAGTTTAAGCTGTTCACATTAATGGAAAATATTGATAAGTCTGGTAATATTTTGGGTATCGAGTTTTTCAAAAGTCCAGTGAACATTTTTAATCCTTTCGCCAATTTAGAAGTTGGAGTTTGGTCAATAGTTTCTGAGAGAGTTCACTTTTGTGGTAGAGGATTGGGTTGGTCATTATGGAGGATAGGTCTGAGAATATCCTGAAGAGCTAGTTTGGCTATGGCAAATTTCTTTAACATATGCATGTCATTAAAGTATTTAATTTCTCCATCATAAATGAAACTCAGTGTAGCTGGATACAGGATCTGGGGTTGAAAGTTATTTTGTTTTAGGAGATTAAAAGTCAATGACTACCCTCTTCTGGCTTGAAAAGTTTTAGCAGGAGAACTGTAGTCATTCTAATATTCTTCCCTTTGTATGAAATGGCTTTTTTTTTCATTTGGCTACTTTGAGAACTTTCTCCTTTATATTAACTTTAGTGAAGTTAATTTTGCTATGCCTGGGGCATGTCTTATTGGGGTTGAGTGGTGCTGGGTTCTGAAACTGTCTGCTATCTCAATTTCATAATCTCTAGGCATGACTGAAAAATTATCTTTCATAATTTCATGGTGAAGGGCATCTGTGCCTAACGAGGCCACTTCAACATTTTTATGGACTCCAATAAATCAGATATTAGCCTTCTTCGAATTATCTCAGAGCTCTATGAGCAAATGATCCATTTTTGTTCTCCATTTCTGTTTTCTTTGAGAGTTTGGGAGCGTTCAAAGGCTTTGTCTTCAATGTCAGAAATCCTTCTTCTGCTTGCTCCACTCTGCTACTGAGGGATTCTGCTGTATTTTACAGATCTTTGAGGGATCCAAATTCTTGCTTCAGTGTGTCTAAGTCTTTGGTGGTTTTGTCTCTAAATTCATTAAATTCTTGAGACAACTTTTGAATTTCTCCTCGAATTCCTTATTCTGATTTTTGAATTGCTGCTTGAAGTTTTAATTCCAAATTTTCCTCCACTTTATTAATCTTGTTTGCAATCCAAATTCTGAATTTGATTTCTGACATCTCAGCTAGTTGCTTATGAATATGATCTTCAATTGCATCTGCCGTATCTTTCCTTTGGGGGGTTGATCTATTCTGGTTATTCATATTACCAGAGTCTTTCCGCTGATTCCACCCCATGATTGTTTTACTCCCTTTGATTTTTCCTCTGGAGCTTTGTCGAGGACCCGGAGAGTGCTGTGGCCTGAGAAACTGGGGCCCTGTTTGGTGTGGTGGGGCTAAGTTGGTTTATCTCGTTTTCAGCTGGTTTTTGTTCGCCCCTAGTGAAACGGTTACTCTGGGTTGAAGTCTCAGCTGTGGTTAAATATCATCAATTAAGTCACCCCACCCACCACAGGCAACAATTGGAAAAGGAAAATCAAACCTTCCTACAACCACACACACAGGGCACCCTCTGAGTAATCCTTAGGCGGTTGGCTTAATTCATATGGTCCAAATCAATTGCCTCAGTCAGCACCTGTCTTGGGTAGGAGAGTTTAAGACGTCTCTGGAAACTGGATCACAGGGGTTTGGTGAGTACTCTGATATAGCTTGCTCCAGTGCTGCGTGGAGTCAGGAGGAGCCACCCAGCCAATAGTTCAGTCTGGGAAGGTTGATACCTCCTGCCCCACCTTGCACCACTGTTACATCAAGTCACTGATATCCCTGCAGTTGGCTGACCAAGTTGCCTTTCATGAACATATACTCCAGGGGTTTGCACCTGCCTGAATCACAAGGAAATCTGCAAGGCTTCTGCGCTCTGCCTCTGTCTAGCAGGAGGAGGTGAGGCCTGACAACCTTGGGCTCTTGAGGAAGGTTTGGGGATGTTCACTCAGGTCCAGCCCCACCCCTGATTGAAGTTACTGTTGGTTCTATCCTGCTGCGTTACTTTGTCTATAGGCTGACAATCTCCTGAGGGACAGGTGCGTCTTAGGCTCAGTAAAGTGGTCCTCTGGGTCAGCCCCGTTCTGTGAGCTTCCTGGGTCTGTGAGTCATTAAGTCAAATCCTTTACTCACAAGTGGTTGCCAGCCTCCTCTGGTTGCCCAGCAAGACAGGGGGTGTGGCTTCAGAACATACAGGTGTGAGCCTTATTGCTGCTAAAAGATGGCTGCTGGATTTGGCCACTGGGAACTGCTGCTCTGGTGTGGTTCCCTCTCAGCCAACCGTCCTCTCCTCACTCCTCTACTCCAGAGTCAGCACTGACCAGCTTCAACTTAGGCACTGTCCACACCCCTCAATAAATCACCCAAGAGTCTGAACTCCTGGGGGACAGGCCTCCAGGCCTCCGAGTGAGAGTGGAGGGGAGTGCTGTGAGCTCTGGTTTGCAGGTGGAGAATATATACAGTTTTATACGGTTTTATGCCTAGCCAAATTGCTATTAAAAGACGTGCCTCAGGGAACTGCTGCAGCTTGGTGTGGTTCCCTCTCAGACGACCATACTCTGCTCTCTCCCCTGCCCCAGAGTCAGCGCTGACCAGCTGCAGTTTAGGCGCTGTCCACACCCCTCAAGAAATCACCCAAGAATCTGAACTCCTTAGGGACAGGCCTCCAGATTTCAGAGTGAGAGTGGAGGGGAGTGCTGGGATCTCAGGGTTGCAGGTGGAGAATATATACAGTTTTATATGGTTTTATGCCTGGCAGTATTGCTGTTAAATACGCGCCTCAGGGAACTTCTGGGGATCGGTGTGGTTCCCTCTCAGCTGACCGTCCTCTCCTCGCTCCAGTGCCTCAGAGTCAGTGTTGACCAGCTGCAGTTTAGGCAATGTCCACACCCCTCAAGAAATCACGAAAAATCTTAACTCCTGGGGGACAGGCCTCCAGACCTCAGAGTGAGAGTGGAGAGAAGTGATGGGAGCTCAGATTTTCAGGTAGAGAGTATATTCAGTTTTATACAGTTTTATGCCTGGCAGGAGAATGCCAAGGCTCCCTAGTAGGGGAGGCAGGTCCAGTTTTTAGAGGGTCTCTCTAATGGAAGGTAGTGGGAGTACCTTTGAACTCTGCCTATTTGTTTTTGGGGAACTCTGAGCCATTCTCATGGGGGAGGGGACTCCCATTGGCTTGGTGATGGATTTTGTACCTTTTGTTTGTATCCTTGTGGTCGCAGCTCACCTCAGCAGGGTTGATGTGCATTCTTCAGCCTTATATCTTGGTGCATCTCAAACCCACCAGGTTACTTGATAAAATTTGTCCTTTAACTCTCCTTCTGGGTGGGAGCCTCTGTGGAAAGCTGGTTCCAGTCAGCCATCTTGTCTCCACCCCACAAAAACCCTGGGATCAGTTTTGTACCTGAAAGTTGCTTTCTTGGAGTTGTAGCTTGCCTCAGAAGAGATGATGTGCAGTTATCACTTTTCTCTTTCAGTTCAGCTCCCATTCTTCAGCTTTTTTGGGTACTTTCTGATCATTATCCTTCCCTCTGCACAGGAGCTTCTGTCGAAAGCTGACTCTAGTCGGCCATCTTGCCCCTCCTCTAGGCAGGTTATTTTAAATTAGATACACAGTAAATGAATACTTATTTCTTTCTGCATTCCTAACCTATTGAATATTCAAAATTATCTATTATTGGTTATATGAAGATAGAGAAGGATGTAAAATGACACCTATTTATGTGACAAGTGAAGAACAATGGTATTTTTTGAATGTTCTAATACAGAGAAGAAGTGTGCAGATACCTTGCTACTGTACTTGTGGAATTATGTACTAATCTTAGAAAAGAAAAAAAAAATATGGCAGGTGATGGCAACAACAAATACCAGTAGTAGGAGATATCATATCAGGACTACATCATACAAGACATAATATAAGGATAGTGTAAAAAGGTTGTACCTCATTATTCAGAAAGACAGAAGTGAAAGAGGTTTATCATTGAAGTCTGTAGATTTCAATTTGTTTACCAAATTTTAGAATCCTTCACTAAGCTACACATATTCCTAAATACCAAAATTTCAAGTAAATTTATGAAAATAAAAACTGGTAATAAGCACATGGAAATTGTTATTTTTGGATGTTGTGCAGAATGGGAGAATATCTCAGATAGTAGTTTAGTTCACTTAAGGAGTGGAGATCATAAAACACATTAAACTGTTTTTATTTATCAATTTTTAGTTGTATTAGTTAGTAAGATAACTATTTAAATCATTATAAAAAACAAAGCAGTCATTTCATTTAGAATCAATCATGTTGACAGCAAAAAGAAGGGATAGCTTACAGTGAGGAGGAGATAGATGTGGAGAGAATTATTCAAAAATAGCAATATGGGGAAGAAGGGGCAAGATGAAATACTGGACCCTGCTTTTGACAGAAACTCCCATTAAGAAGGAAGGATAATGACCAGAAAGTTCAGAAGCCAAGCTGAGAGAGAAGTGCTATAACTGCATGTCACCTCTGCTGAGGCAAGCTACCATTCAAAGGAAAGAAATTTCAAGTACAAAACTCATCCCAAAGAAAAGAGTGTCTGTTCCATCCCTGAAGAGAGATTTTTTTTTTCTTGCTGTGAGATTTTTACAAGCGAGCAGTGAACTGAGGACCTCTTGTCTCATCCCATGGGAGATAATTGCTGGAAGCAGGTATTACTTCTACAGAGGGACCCTACAGTGAGACTGTGCATTCTCTTGCCAGGCATAAACATTGAACAGATGTTTTTCATATAATTTTGAACTCCCAGTCCACCCTCCCTCCCTCATCTGGCGGTCCAGAAGCCTAACCCCTGCAGAGACTGAGATGTCTGTGGTTTATCGCCAGGACCATGCATTGCAAGATCCATGGTATTGAATCTGTGCTGTAACTTAAAGCCCAGCAGTAGTGCAGACAAAGGGTGGAGGCAGTTGGGCTTGGCTCTGTGAAAGTTAAAATTAGTGGTGAAAGAAAGCTTGTGAGCCACACGAGCCTCTGAAATGTGCTGCTGGAGCCTCTGTGTGCAACCCCCCCTGCCTGAGCCGCACGTAAGCCCTGCTGCGTCAGCTGCTTCCCCAGCTGCCAATCTGGCCACAAGAGCCACAGTAGCCTCGAGAGCTGTGGGAGCAGTGGGAGCTGTTGGAGGCACCTAGGAGACATGCAGAGACACCATCCACAAAGCTTCAGCCGTATCCCACTGGAGTCTAATTTTGGAGATTCACCTCCCCAAATCTGAGGACAGTCATAGGGAGCTAGACCTCACTCTATAGGGATACCAGAATTGCAAAGTGGCTGGGGCAAAGGCGTGGTGGCTGAGGGAGGAAAATGTTTGCTGAATTATTATCCTCAGGTTTGAACTGATCTCACTTAGGTGGAACACTCCCAAATTGCCCTTGTGTACCCAAGGCAGGCAGGCTTCAGCTCCCCCTACTGGATGGTGGCAGATAATGGTGGCCGGGCAAAGAGTGCATTGACTTTTCTTTGACTCTGGAATGTGCAAAGCCCTGGCACATTTGCTTATTGGAGGGAAAAGGCCATTGCCTTGTGGGGTTAGCAGTGACTCAGTGTGAAAAAGGTGCAAGTTGGGTAAAGAGGCACCAGCCTCCCTAGACTAATGCTTCTACTGGGTGGGCCTTTCTGATACCATGGAGCACCATAGCAAGCCACACTTGAGATGCCAGTAGACCCCTACCATCTAGTTGCTGGAGACCTTTTGACCTCTCCGACTTGAGAGTTGCTGCTGACGGCGATAATTGGTTTAGAACTCTTGACATAGGCAAATAACCTGAGGACCCTTTAAGGTGGTACTCTGGTTGTATTGTAGTGGGAATGTTTGATTTTCCTCTTTCAGTTGTTGCCTGTGGGGGGCTGGGTGTCTTAGGTACTTGTATTTCTCCACAGCTAAGACTTCATGCCATAATCACTAATTCATTAGGATTGGAAAGAGATCAGTTGAATAAGAGTCACCTAGCCCCACCACACCAACCAGGTCCCCAGAGTCACAGGCTGTAGTACTGTACAGGTCCGTTTCAAAGATGTAGGGGGACAGCTGCAGTAACCAGTCCCAGCTCTTGGGACAGGGTTTGTTAACCACTACTCCAGGAGTCCCCAATCCAATTTCACTGAGTCACACTTTGTCACCCTCAGTAGAGTGCCATGGCATCACAGCTCACAGAAACCTCCAGCTCTTGTGCTTATGTGACTCTCTTGCCTCAGCCTCCTTAGTAGCTGGAACTACAGGTGCCTGCCCCAGTGTCTGGCTACTTTTTTGTTACAGTTTGGCCAGGGCTGGGTTTGAAACCACTACCCTCGGTATATTGGGTTGGCATTCTACTCACTGAGCCACAAGAGCCACCAAAAAGGCAAATATAGACTCAGTGTGAAGGGATGGTCATCTGTAATTCAGGTAAATGAAAATCAGAAAGAAAGCAGGTGTTGCAATTTTATTCGCAGATGCAATAGGCTTCAAACCAACAAAAGTAAGGAAAGACAAGGATTCTCGCTTTATATTTGTTAATGGTAACACTCAACATGATAAGATTTCAATAATTAACAGTTATTCACCCAACCAGAATGCACCTCAATTTATAAGAGAGACTGTAACAGACATGAGCAACTTGACTTCCTCCAGCACCATAATAGTCAGAGATTTTAACACCCCTTTGGCAGTGTTGGATAGATCCTCTAATAAAAATCTAAGCAAATATTAGACTTAAACTTGACCATTCAACAATTGGATTAAACAGACATTTACAGACTATTCCATCCTAAACAAATCTGAATACACATTATTCTCTTCATCCCATGTAACATACTCCAAAATTGTTCACATCTTAGTTCACAAATCTAACCTCAGCAAATTTAAAATAATAGAAATTATTCTTTGTATTAAATATTTCCTCGGACCATAATGGAGTTAAAGTTGAACTCAGTAACAACTGGAATCTGCATACTCATACAAAATCATGGAAACTAAATAACTTCATGCTGAATGATGGCTGAGTGATAGATGAGGTTAAGAAGAAAATTACCAAATTTCTGAAACAAAATGATGATAAAAACACAATACCAAAACATGTGGAATACTGCAAAGGCAGTCCTAACAGGAAAATTTATAGTGTTTGAAGCCTTCCTCAAGAAAAGAGAAAAAGAGAAAGTCAAAAACTCAATGGGACATCTCAAGCAACTGCACAAGGAAGAACATTCCAACCCCAAACCCAGAAGAAGAAAAGAAATAAACAAAATTGGAGCAGAATTAAATGAAATTGAAAACAAAAGAATTATATAATAGATCACTCAATCAAAAAGTTTATTTATTTATTTTTTTTGAAAAGGTCAATAAAATAGATACACCTTTGGCTAACCTAACCAGAAATAAAAGGGTAAATTTAGATTTCATCTATCAGAAATGACACAGAAGAAATAACAGACTCCTCAGAAATTAAAAAAAAATAAATAATGAATATTACAAAAAACTCTATTCTCAGAAATATGAAAATATGAAGAAAATAGACCAATACTCAGAAGCATACCACCTTCCTCAACTTAGCCAGAAAGAAGTGAGAATGTTGAACATCCCATATCAAGTTCTAAAATAGCATCACCTACATGAAATCTCCCCAAAAGGAAAAGTCCAGGACCAGACGGCCTTACATCATAGTTTTACAAACCTTTAAAGAGGCACTAGAACGTAGATCACTTAACCTTTTCCAAAACATAGAAAAAGGATTACTACCCAGCATGTTCTATGAAGCAAATATTACCCTGATCCCCAAATCAGGAAAAGACCCAGAAGAAAAGAAAATTATAGACCAACATCTCTAATGAATATTGATGCAAAAATATTTAATAAGATCCTAGCAAATTGTGGTACATGTATACCATGGAATACTTTGCAGTCTTAAAGAAAGATAGAGACTTTACGTCTTTCATGTTTACATGGATAGAGCTGGAACATGTTCTTCTTAGCAAAGTCTCTCAGGAATGGAAGAAAAAGTATCCAATGTACTCAGCCCTACTATGAAGCTAAATTATAGCTTTCACATGAAGGCTATAACCCAACTATACCACAAGACTGTGGGGAAAGGGTCAAGGAAGGGGAAGGGAGGGGGGAGGTGTGGGTGGAGGGAGGGTAATGGGTGGGGCCACATCTATGGTGCATCTTAGAATGGGTACAGGTGATTGCACTAATGTACATAGCTATGATTTAACAATAAAAAAAAAAAGATCCTAGCAAACAACAGCAAAATATGAAACTAATTATACACCATGACCAAGTGGGTTTCATCTGAGTGTCTCAAGAATGGTTCAATATATGTAAATCTATAAATATATCACATAAACAAAATAACAAAGACCATATGATTCTCTCAATTGATGAACAGAAAGCTTTTGATAATATCAAGCATTCTTACATGATCATAACACTTAAGAAAATAGGTATAGAAGGACCATTTCTTCATTATTTTTTTGTCAGTTTTTTGGCCGTGACTGGGTTTGAACCCACCACATCTGTTATATGGGGACAGCGCCCTACCCCTTTGAGCCACAGGTGCCACCATAAAAGGGGTATTTCTTAGACTGATAGAGACCATCTACAGTTAACTCACAGCCAATGTTATTTTGAATTGAGTAAAATTGAAAACATTTCTACTTAGATCAGGTACCAGACAAGGTTGCCCACTGTCTCTACCACTTTTGGACATTGTAATGGAAGTCCTAGTCATTGTCATCAGGCAAGAGAAGGCTATCAAGGGTATCCAAATAGAATCAGAGGAGATCAAAGTTTTACTCTTTGCAGATGATATGATTGTATACCTGGAAAACCCCAGGGACTCAATTACAAAACTCTAACCTTGCCAAACATTTTATCCTGAAGCACAGAATAATCATGTCATTCCCTAGTTTACAAATCCTCAGTGGCTACCATTACCAATGGGATTCACTTCTAACGCTGGGAATAGCATTCAGTGCCCTTCACATTATATACCTAATCTATTTTATGTTCCACATCACCACATACCCAATTTCCAGCCTCACCCATCATCTTCTTATTTATTTAATACAGCACATTATTATATACTGGCATATTTTTTGTTTTGTTTGATTGTTTGTTTGTTTGTTTGTTTGTTTTTGAATGGGGGTCTTGCTGTGTTGTCCAGGCTGGAGTGCAATAGCCAAAACATGGCTCACTGTAACATTGAATTCCTGGGCTCAAGTGATTCTGCCACCTAAGCCTGGGACTACAGGTGCATGCTACAACACTTAGCTCATTTTATTTTTGTGTTTTATAAATATGGGGGTCTCACTATGTTCCACGGGCTAGTCATGCCCAGTTCCACTGGGCCTCTCAATGTGCTAGAATTATAGGTGTGAGCTGCCATCCCTGACATTGGCATATTATTTCATATGCTTTATTTTGTACTTGGAATGTTTTTCTCTATAATTTTCTACTTGGCCTGGAAAAATCCTACTTACCCTTTCTGAAATTTTTTTTTTAAATGCCCTGAGGTGCAATTAATTGCTTGTGCTCTGTGTTCTCATAGATAGGGGAAGATAAAGACTCATATTTATAATCAGCTTTGTTCAGCAGATGAAGTAGCCTTTATGTTGTAATATGAAGCTGTTCAGAAATTTTCCATTGTTGGAAATTCATAAAATTTAGGCACTGGAATAAATCTTAAAGTTAGTTGGTTCAAACTCTTCCATAGCAGCAAATGTTCTCCAAGGCTCATAAAGGTGAAATAACTTGTTCACATTTACACTGTTCGTGTTATATCCATAGGGGTAAATCCACATTATAATTATTTTCTAGTTGCATCACATTGCCTGTTGTAATGGACCTAAAGTCTTTGTCAGCATTGTCAATTTAATCATATACTATCCTTTTGGATTTATCATTGCCTTTTCCAAGCTTTTGAAAAATGCAATAACCAGGATGAGCACAATTGTTCATGCCTGTAATCCTAGCACTCTGGAAGGCCAAGGCAGGGGATTTCTTCAGCTCAGAAGTTCAAGACCCGCCTGAGCAAGAGCATGAGCATGAGCATGTCTCTAAAAATAGCAGGGCATTTTGGAGTGTGCCTGTAGTCACAGTTACTAGGGAGGCTAAGGCATAAAGATCACTGTAGTCCAAGAGTTTGAGGTTGCTGTGAGCTAGGACACCACCACACTCTTTCCAGGGTGACAGAAGGAAACTGTGTCTCAAAAAAAAAAGTCAGTAACCTGTGAAAGGATATCATCTTAAATCTGCAGCATTTCAATTTTTTATGCATGTATCTCATTAATCTCTCCTGTATCAGGAGGGACTAGCAGCATGTGAGTACATAGGGTGAAATGGGAATGAAAGACAAGTTGGAGCTACTTCATAATTTTATACCTGAATCATTTTCCTCCTGAGAAACAAAGAAATGAATAGAGGTACAAAAAAATTACAGAAATTAAGAAGGTTAAATATGAATTTTTCATCAGTTTCTGAATTTCTTTGAAATACCTATTAATTCTGGCACTGTGCTGGTACCAGAAGTGTCCAGGTAAGGCCCGGATGTCCCCCACCTTTAATCAGATGTCAACAAATTAGAGAAATTTTAATATATTTATGGAAAGATAATTAAATTCAACCAAATAGATCCTAGGACTTCCTGATTGTTGAACGCAGCTTGAGGGCTCTAGGAATAAGGAGACTGGCTTACTGCTTGGTAAGATCTGAATGTAAGGAGGGGACTATGATAAAAGCCCTCAAATATTAGAAATTTGAGAACAATTATAGGGACTGATACCGAAATGAGACAGCAATATTTATGACATAAAATTAAAAAGGAGTGACATAGTCTGGCAAGGTAGAAAATACCTTAGCAGATAAAACTAATAAATGATGGAATTTTCTGCTAGGGGACAAGGTAGAATTTCTGTAACTTTAGAAATATGCAAGGATGTAAGACATAAAATAGCAGAGTTGGTAATAAATATGATTATATGTAGCTTGGGCAACAGGATGGGTATTTTCTAAGTTAGAACTTCAGAAATCAGAAAGTCTGAGCATATTTATTCCTCAATCTCTTGGATATAATGGAAATAGCTTTGAAGTGGGAGGCAAAAGGTGACTATCCTGAGGGATAAAAGTATTGGTAGACATTATCTTTGGATCAAATATCTTCCATAACATGAGAGAAAAAAAAAAAAAAACACAATCAATTAAGACTGTGTAAATATACAATTGATTAAATCTTGATATGTTCTTTTTTATTTTGGGGGATTGATTAAGGGTACAAAGAAGCAGGTTACATTGATTGCATTCTTAAGCAAAGTCCCTCTTATAATTGTGCCATGCCACCAAAAGGTGTGTCACACACCAGGACTCCCCCTTCCTTGTCCCTCTCTCTTCTCTCTTCTTCCCCCAACTCCACACCGTGTACTAGATCATTAATTGTCCTCATATCAGAATTGAGTACATAGGATTCTTGATTCTCCATTCTTGTGATGCTTTACTAAGAATAATGGGTTCCACTTCCATCCAGGTTAATGCAAAAGATGTAAGGTCTCCATCTCTTTTAATAGCTGAATAGTATTCCATAGTATACACATACTTCACAGCTTGTTAATCCATACCTGGGTTGGGAGGCATTTAGGCTGTTTCCACATTTTGGTGATTGTAAATTGAGCTGCCATAAACAGTCTAGTGCAAGTGTTCTCATGGTAAAATGATTTTTTTTTTCTTCTGGGTAGATGCCGAGGAATGGAATTGCAGGATCAAATGGGATGTCTAGTTTAAGTTACTTGATGGTTCTCCATATTTCCTTCCAAAATGTTGGTTAGTCCTTTCCTGCCAACAATGTAGGAGTGTTCACTTCTCTGCACATCCATGCCGACATCTGCAGTTTTGAGATTTTGTGATATGGGCCGTTCTCGCTGGAGTTAGTTACCTCAGGGTGGTTTTGGCTTGCATTTCTCTAATAATTAGGGATAATAAAGCATTTATTTATATGTTTGTTAACAATCCATCTGTCTTCTTTAGAGAAGGATCTATTCATCTCTTTTGTCCAGTGATTTTAGGGATTATTGGCTTTTTATGTTGATTAATTTGAGTTATCTGTACATCTTAGTTATCAAGCTTTTGCCTGATTCAAAGCATTCAAATATCCTTTCTCATTGTGCAGTCTATCTATTTGCTTTGGTTGTCTCCTTAGATGTACAGAAGCATTTCAATTTTAATTAAGTCACATTTATTTTTGTTGTTGCAATTGCCATAGAAGTCTTCTTCATAAAATATTTTCCCAGGCTGATATCTTCAAGTGTTTCTCCCATGCTTTCTTTGAGGAATTTTATCATTTTATGCCCTAAATTTAGGTCTTCTATCCATCCTGAATCAATTTTTGTGAGTGGAGAAAGGTGCAGGTCCAGTTTTAGTATATGTGGATATCCAGTTCTCTCAGCACCACTCATTGAATAGGAATTCTTTCTCCCAGTGTAAGTTCTTGTTTGGTTTATCAAAGATCAGGTGGCTGTAAGATGTTAGTTTCATCTCATGGTTTTCTATTTGATTGCAGATGTCTATGTTTCTATTTTTGTGCCAATGCCATGCTGTTTTGACGACTATGGCCTTTTAGTACAGCCACTGGTCTTGTTTTTATTTCTAAGAATTGCCTTAGCTATTCAAGGGCTTTTCTGTTTTTATACAAAATGAGGAATTATTTTTTATAAGTCTTGAAAATATGATGTTTGTAATTTAATAGGATGGCATTGAATGTGTAGATTGCTTTGGAAAGTATAAATATTTGAACAATGTTGGTTCTGCCCAGCCATGAGCATGGTATTTTCTTTCATTTGTTAATATATTCTGATATTTCTTTTCACAAAGTTTCATAGTTTTCTTTATAGAAGTCCTTCACCTCAATATTAGGTTATATTCCTAGGTATTTTATTTTCTTTGAAGCTACTGTGAAGAAGATTGTGTCCTTTATTAGCTTCTCATCTTGCCTGTTATTGGTGTATACAAAGGCTACTGATTTGTGGACATTGACTTTAATGTCCTGAGGTATTAAAATATTATTGTATTTCTTGATAACTTCCAGGCGTCTTGTGGTTGAGTATTTCATGTTCTCTAAGTATAAGTTCATATTGTCAGCAAAGAGGAAGAATTTGACCTTCTCTGCTCCCATTTGGATGCCCTTTATGTCCTTCTCTTGCCTGATTGATATTGCCTCAAAATTCCAGAACTATGTTGAATAGTAGTGGTGATAGAGGACAAACTTTTCTGGTTCTAGTTCTAAATAAAAATGCTTTCAGTTTTACACCATTCAATAAAATATTAGCTATGGGTTTGTCATAATGCCTTCTATCAGTTTAAAGAATGTACCACCAATACATGTATTCCTCAGTGTTCTAACTTAAAAAGGGTGCTAGATTTTATTGAATGCTTTTTCTGCATCTATTGAGAGAAATGTATTGTCTTTGTTTTTGCTTCTGTTGATATGGTGGATTATGTTTGTGGACTTGCAAATGTTAAACCAGCCTTGCAACCTTGTGTTGAAACTTACTTGATCATGATGTATGGCTTTTCATTTTTTTTTCATTCTTTTTTTATTAATATTAAATCATAGCTGTACGGCTTTTTAAATGAGAAGCTAGAGTCTATTAGCTAGGATTTTTTTTTTTTTAAGTTGTATTCTTTCTCATTTCTATTTTTTTTTTTTAATTAAATGTCTTAACACAATAACTGTGAAATTGCCAGGAAGGCTATGTTAACCAGTGTGATATTAGCTAGGATTTTCTTGAGAATATTTGTATCTATGTTCATTAGTGAAATTGGTCTGAAGTTTTCCTTTCTATTTGGGTCTTTTTCTGGTTTTTGTATCAGGGTGGTGTTTGCTTCATAGTACATATTGGGGGAGATTCATTCCTTCTCAATTATTTGGAATAATTTCTTCAGTATGGGAATAAGGTCTTTTTTGAAGGTTTGATAGAATTCTGGTGTGAAGCCATCTCATACCAAGGAATTTTTTTGTGTGCAGATTTGTTCATTATTTCTTTGATCTTGTTGCTTGAAATTGGTATCTTCAAGAGATCTATTTCTTCCAGGTTAAATTTAGGGAGAGGATGTAATTCCAAATATTAATCCATTTCCTTCATATTGTCAAATTTCTAGGCACAGAGTTTCTTGTAACATTCAGAGATAATATCTTTTATCTCTGTGGCATATGTCGTTATTTCCCCTTTATTGTTTTTGATTGAGGTTACTAGAGATTTTACTTTTCTACATCTAGTTAGTCTGGCCAAAGTGTTATCTATTTTATTTACTTTTTCAAAAAACCAACATTTTGTTTCATTAATTTTGTGAATGATTCTTTTGTTTTCAATTTTATTAATCTCCGATATAATTTTGAATATTTATTTTCTTCATTTGGGTTTAGACTTAGATTGTTCTTCTTTTTCCAATCTTACAAGGTGGTTTGTGAGTTTGTTGATGAGCTGTCTTTCTATTTTTTTGGATGTAGGCATGAAAGCAATAAATTTTCCCTTCAGGACTACTTTGGCTGTATCCCACAGGTGTTGGTAGCTTGTGTGTTCATTTTTGTTTTCCTAAAGAAAGTTTATGATTTCCTCTTTTATGTCTTCTTGAATCCAACTGTTATTCAGCATAAGATTATTTAATTTCTATGCCTTTGTGTCAGGTTGAATGTTTATATTGGAGTTGATTTCCACCTTTAAAGCCTTTTGGTCAGAGAAGATATAAGGTAAAATTTCAACTCTTTTGATTTTGTTGAGGTTTGATTTTTGTCCTAGGATATGATCTATTTTGGAGAATATTCCTTGTGTCAACAAGAACATATATTCTTTAGCTTTGGGAAGTAGTGTCCTATATATATCTATCAAGTTCCATTGTTCCAGAGTCATATTTAAGTTCCTTATATCTTTTTTTAGTGTCTGTTTGGAGGATATGTCCAGCTCTGTAAGAGGAATGTTAAAATCCTCTGTTATTATAGCGTTATGGTATATCATATTGGTCAGACTAATTAAGGTCTGTTTCAAGAATCTGGGAGCATTTAAGTTGGGTGCATAAATACTTAGAATTAAAATATCTTCTGGTTGCACTGTTCCCTTGACCAATGTGAAGTGTTCAACTTTGCCTTTATTTACTTCAGTTGCTTTGAATCCACTTGTTTCTGAGAAAAAAATTGCAACCCTCTTTTTTTCTGAGTTCCATTTGCATGAAAAATTGTCTTCCATCCCTTAACACTGAGTTTTAATTAGTGCTTCAATGCTAGGTTTGTCTCCTGTAGGCAAGAAATGGATGGCTTGCATTCTTTTTTTATCAAATCAGCCATTGCCTCTTCAGTGGGGAATTCAATTCTTTAACATTTATTGAGATAATTGATAATTGCAGTAACATTTTATTCATCTTCTTTTGTGGAAGTCCATTGCTAAGTTTGTTTTGCATCATTGTGGACCCCATGTTTTGTCCTTTAGTTTCTGGGTGCTTACTTTGCTGATGGTCCATTGTGATGGTCAGTAAGTAGAACAGGTTGAAGTGTTTCCTATAGAGCTGATCTTGTGACAAACTTCCTCAATTTTTCATATCAGTAAAATATTTTATTTCTCTATCATTTTAAAGTTTAGCTTCACAGGATATAGAATTCTGGGATGAAGTTGTTTTATTTAATTAGATTAAAGATAGATGATCATTGTCTTTTGTCTGAAAAAGTTTCATTTGAGAAGTCCACGGTCACCCTGATGAATTCGCCCCTGTTAATCAATTGGTGCTTACTCCTAGCAGCTTGCATAATCTCTTTTGTCTTGAATTTGTACAGGTTCATGACAATGTGTCTTGGAGAAGCTTGATTTGAGTTCAGGTGACCAGGAGTCCCTTGGAAGAAGTGTGTCAGAATCTTTGGTATATTTGAGGAGTTTTCATGTGATATCTCTAGTAAGGGTTCCATTCTTCTGGGGTGTTCTTTTTATCCTTCTGGGATACCTATAACTCATATGTTTGAATGCTTCATGAAGTCCTATAATTCTGTCAGTGAGCGTTCTTCTTTCTCTCTCTTAATTTCTGCGTCTTTTTAAATATAATTAAGAAACGTTTTATTTGTGTATATTCATAGGGTACAACTGCAATTTTGCTACACTCATAAATTAATTGCCGTGTGATGAAGTCAGAGTCTTCAGCACTTCTGTGACTAGAACAATGCACATTATGACCACCAAGCAACCTGTCATCATTCGTCTCCTTCTGTCTGTTTAACTGCCTCAGTTATCTCAAGAACTTTGTTTTAATTAAATCATAGCTGTTTACATTAATTCAATTATGGGGTACAATGTGCTGGTTTTATATACAATTTGAAATACTTTCATCAAACTGGTTAACATAAATTTCACCGCATTTTCTAAGTTATCGTGTTAAGGCATTAATATTCTACACTTAGTAGATTTAACATGTGCCTTCATAAAATCCACTATAGTTGTGGTCCCACCAATTACCTTCCCTCCACCCATTCTCTCCCCCCTCCCTTGTATTGCTGTACAGTAGGCTACTTTGACCCACTCCCACAAATCTCAACCTCTAGGTAAGGACTGGGTTGAGTGAGCCCCTTGATATCTGCAGCTCTTTGCCAGTTTGAGCAGACACAGGACCCCCCCTCCACCAAATAGAGAAGAGAAATAAAAATACTATAAATTAAACCAAAACAAACAAATAAAAAAACCTTAAGGGCTTTTGGTGGAAAAAACTAATATCAGAGGCAGAAAACCAGCAAAAATGATGTACTTTTAAAATGAAGGCAACAATGAAAAACTATATTTACATGAAAAACACGAAGAAAGGAAGAAAAAGAAAAATATACTTGGGGTAAAATTTAGAAAAGAAAAACAGAAAAAAATTTAAAGAAAATACAAGCAGACAAATTAACAATAACAACTTCAACAACAAAAAAGAAATAAAAAGGAAAGAAAAAGTATGATTATATATATCTTGCTGCATATTACCTGTGAAACTTGTGATCTTCTGGGATATGAGATGCTATTTAATACACAGCTGTATAAGATAGAGACTGCAACCCTTTGCTGACTTATTTGCTCATAAACCCAGCAGGGCTGGGAGCCTGTATCTATCTTGAACCCACTTAATATACACACCTCAATCTTTCCAAACCATGTCCCTTGGCTAAGCAGTGGATATCCCAGAAAATGGTGTGTTGCTCGGATCCCTCCGGAAGTGGCTGTCCACCTGTCAGGCACCTGGGAGCATCTTTCTCTAGGACCCTGTAAGGCAATTTTCCCATAATGGTTATGCATTGCCTGCAACTGAACAATGAAACCTCTGTTTTGTCCCAGCAACTCAGTCCTGGCCTCTGGGCTCTGTTCAAAATCACTTGTTAACTCGCTCAAGTTCTCCCAGAACTGGCCTGGCCCTAGGACCCTGAGGCCTGAGCCTGCAAGGCAGCTCTTCCAGAATGGTTTCCTGCAACCTTTAATGGAACAATGAAACCTCTGCTTTGGCCCAGCGGCTAGGTTGCAATATCTGGGCTCTGCTCAAAATCACTTGCTTGCTCACCCAAGGTTTCCCAAGGTACCTCAACAGCGTGCTCAAGTCCAAAAAACCCCACAAGGAAGGACTTCCCTGACTGCACACTTTCACCAATGATGTAGCTGCTGCCAACAGCAGTAGCCACAGCTGATGGCCTCAGACTGAAGGAAAACACTTGCTCCTTCTCCATGGCTTTTATCCTCTTCCTGTGGTCACGAGGTCTCCTGCTGCCTCCCTCTATCCCCAAAGGGATGATTCCGGGCAAAGCCCACAACACTATCTCATAGTGCCCAGTTTCAAAAAAGCTGTTTCTCCTCCACCATCTTGTCCTGCCCCCTTATTTCAATTTTTTCTTCATTTATAGTATTCAGAATTTTAATTATGCTGTGTCTTGACATTAATTTATTTGTGCTTTTCTATTTGGGATTGGCTCAGCTTTTTGAACCTGTGGGTTTATGTCTCTTAACAAATTTGGGAAGTTTTCAACTCTACTCATTTTCAGTAGACTTACAAGAGGATTGAAAAATTACCCTTAAGTAATTTTTAATTCTCTTATAATTCTACTCAAGGGTAATTTCTAATACTCTTATGATTATACTGATATCTTGTCTCCACTAAACTGCTGAATTTTACTCAGATTTCCTCAAACTTGTTTTGTCTATGTGGGTGAATATTCCGATACCCCTTGCCACTGTAGGTATACTGAGCAGTGGATGGATGAGGCCCAAGGGCATTCTTATGTGAGTCCTCTGGAATGTCCACCTACCCTATATTTCTACACAAGGTGATTCTGGGTCCTATTTACAGTTTTTATTTTATCAAGTAGTCACATTTTTTAGGTTTCACACACAGTCTTACTTGGCTATTTTTGTGAGTCATGGTTTTAATGGAAGTCTAATTTTTGGAGCTTTTCTGTTCTGCTTGGTTTATGTTAATCATTGGTTTCAGCTAGTGCTGCTTAAAGGGGTAGAGAGGTCTCTTTAGGCAGAGCTGTCTGGTGCTTCTAAGAGGGGGAATGGAATTTCTAGCTTATGAAGATGAAGGATTCCTACCCAGCTTGTGTTGAGATCCTTTTATCAGTACTGTAGCAAGAAAATGGGGCCTGATAGAGAGAAAGAAATACCCAAACACTCATGTTTAAAAGAGGAAGAGCTTTATTTCAGTCAGCAGACCTGTGGCAGACTAACGTCCAAAAATGTCCAAGCTCCCTAATCAGCTTTCTCACTGTCCTTTTATTGGAATCACAAGTCGACAGACAAAGGACTTCTGCTGTTGCATTGGGGAGGGGTGGCAGAAGATGTCATGTATTGGTTACTTCTAATGAGTGGTGTGATATAAGGCATCCTGCCACAATGCTTTTCTAGTAATCTAGGGAGGTCCTAACAAGTTCAATTTTGCTGAGTTCTTCTTTGTTTGTCTCTTACAGTTATACTCAGTGAGGAAAACTGAGCCTATAATATTTTGTCTGGATAGGAAGTCCTAATAGGATAATCCCTCCGATACCTATTTGTATACAGAATGGCATTTTTTAATGATGGCTAGAATGTGGGTGGGACTTACTTAGGTGGAAGACAAGTGCAATATGGTGTAGATCTTTCTAATATATAATATCTTTTAAAAAAATAAATAGGTGTGGATCCAGTTTCAGTCTTCTAAAGATGGCTAACCAGTTCTCCCAGAATCATTTGTTAAATAGGGATCCTTTTCTCCAATGTGTGTTTTTATTAGAATTAGGAAAGATAAAATGACATTATGTGGCTGGATTCATCTCTAGATTCTCTATTCTATTTCTTAGTTCTACATTTCTATTTTTGTGTCAGCACTACGCTCTTTTGATCACTATAGATTTTTGTAGTATAACCTGAAGTCCAGTAACATGATGCCTCCAGATTTGTTTTCATTTACAAGAATTGTATTGACTGTTCATGTTTTTATCTGATTCCATGAAATTGAAGGGCTATTTTTTTAAGTTCTTCAACATATGACATTAGTGCTTTGATGTGAATTGCATTAAATATGTAGATCACAATGTGTAGTATGGACGTTTTAGCAATGTTGATTCTCACCAACCATAAGCACAGTATGCTGTTCAAATTGATACCATCTTCTGCTATTTCTTTTCTCAGGCTTTCATAGTTCTCTTTATAGAGTTCTTTTACATCCTTTGTTAGCTATTTCATCATCTTTGGCACTACTGTAAAATAAATAGGGTTTTTACTACATTCTCGGCCTGACTATATATATATATATATAAACATTGTTGGCCTGACTATATCTATATATATACATTCTCAACCTGACTATTCATATATACATATATACATGTATATATATATATCAATACTATATTTATGTGTGTGACTATATATAAATTTATATTTATATAAATACTATATTTATGTGTGTGACTATTTATATACATATACATATATATGTATATATATATATATAAATTTATATTTATATAAATACTACATTTATGTGTGCCTATATATATATATATATATATATATAGTCAGGCTGAGAATGTAGTGAAAACCCTATTCATTTTACAGTAGTGCCAAAGATGATGAAATAGCTAACAAAGGATGTAAAAGAACCCTATAAAGAGAACTATGAAAGCCTGAGAAAAGAAATAGCAGAAGTATATATATGTATCAATATATATTAGCAATGTACATATGTATATACATATATATTATATATATATGTATATATATAAAGGCTACTGATTTGTAGGTATTGATTTTATATCCTGAGACATTGCCATATTTCTTGATCACTTCTAAGAACTTTGAAGATGAGTCTCAGCGTTTTTCTATGTATAAGATCATGTCATTAGCAAAAAGCGAGAGTTTGAGAATCTGGTCCCACACCTCTCAACACTAACAAAAATTGATTCTCACTAGATACAAGATTTAAATTTAAGATATGAAACTATAAAAATATTAGAAAAGAGTACATGGGAAATCCTTGAATATATTGGCCTGGGAAAATATTTTATGTGGAAGACCCCCCTGGCAATTGCACAAACACCAAGAATAAATAACTGGCACATGATCAAGCTAAACAACTTCTGCACAGTTAAGGGCTCTGCAACTGAAGCAAACAGAAAGCCTTCAGAATGGGAGAATTTTTCATGTTATGTACAACAAAGGTCTGATAACTAGAACCAACAGAGAACTCAAATTAATCAATAAGAAAAGAACAAACAACCCCATTTCCGTGTTGGTAAGAGACTTGAACAGAAACTTCTCTGAAGATGACAGATACATGGCCAAAAAACATATGAAAAAATGATCATTAATTATCATAGATAGGAAAATAAAAACCACTTTGAGGTATCAACTAACTCCAGTAAGATTAGCCCACATTACAAACTCTCAAAACTCCAGATGCTGGCATGGATGTGGAAAGAAGGGACAACTTCTACACTGCTGGTGGGATTACAAACTAATACGACCTTTATGGAAAGAAGTATGGAGAATATCCTGCAATTCCATTACTAGGTATACAATTCCTAGGTATCCAGAAGAAGAAAAATCCACAAAAACATTTGCACTAGAATGTTTATTGCAGACCAATTTATACTTTCCAAGATGTGGAAGCAATCCAAATGCCCATAAATCCATGAATGGATTAATAAATTGTGGTGTATGTATACCATGGAATAGTATTCAGCCATAAAAGAGATAGAGACTTTACATATTTCATGTTTACCTGGATAGAGTTGGAGGACATTTGTGTTAATAAAGTATCTGAAGAATGGGAAAAAAATGTATCCAAGTTACTCAATACTATTATGAAACCAATGTATAAACACTTACACACTCATATTAATGACAAAACACAAATTCTAGTAAAGGAGAGGGGTGAGAAGGGAGAGGGTAATGGAATGAGAGAGGAAGATTGGTGACAGAAGAGAGGGCATTTGGTGGGATCTCACTAATGTGCACAATGCAAGATTTTATTTCAAAATAACTGAGAGTACATTTTAAATGTCATCACATCTATCAATAGAACATGAATGTCTTAACACAATAATTAAGTAAATAAGGTGTAAGGTATGTTGATTAATTTGGTGTAAGCACTCCAAATTGTATTAAAAAATCAACACATTGTACCCCACAAATTCATAATTAATTGTATTCATGATCTATGTGTATATGACTTAATAAAAGGAAAAAAAAGGTATCACAAAAAACAAGTAAGTAGCAGTGTTAATAAGGTTTTTTAAGCATTCCACATTGTATATTAATTCATCACATTCTATCCACAAATGTATACAGTTGTGATTTTAATTAAAAATTACTTCTAAAAATCAAGTAAAAATCAGTTTTCTGAGAAAAAAAGAGGAAATACATCAAAATCTGAGCCATCCACAATTCAAAAGTTGGCCATTATTTTGGCCTGCCCCCCCCCAAAAAAAAAATTGAAAATTAAGTCATTTATCTTTATCCCTACTTTCTACACTTTATTCCTCATTTCTAACTTTCAAATTTACTGTTTGTAAACATAGTCAGTTGTACACTATAACTGTGGTGTCAGTGGCTGAAATCCTCCACCTTCATTTTCTCTGTACCTGTTCTACTAGCCTTCAGCTTTGTCCACTGCTAAGCCTTCTCAAAACCACGAAATAGTTTTAAACTAACTCCTGGCTAAGAACACAAGCAACTATGCAAGATAAGGCCAGATTACTGCCTGTTTTGGCTCCAGGGTGTGGTTGGATTAATTAAAAGGGGTAAGCATATTGAAGTCACTCCTTTCTTAGTTGTTACTAGAGGCTCACTTCATCTTAGGGGTCATCAAACAGATGATTCAAGAAGAATTATTACAGCATGATTATGTATTCTGGATCCCCAAACCTAACCCCAGAGCATCTAAAGGAAATCGGGATTTGTTGTTATCTAAAAAAGATGTGAGTTTGATCTGAAGAAAAATAAGGCAAGATAAAAGCTTTTTGCAAGTCTTTAGCAATAGGCTAGCATTTGTATGTATGGAAGGTATGGTCTCTTCTAAGAGTACTAGAAGAGATAGGGGCAATAGGGAAGAGCTACAAACCCTGTTGTCTTTAATTTGTTTCTCACTTCATAAAACAGCTGTATACACTTTGTTCGTGCACCGATCACCCTTTTCTGCACCCTAGAAATACTCAGGATTTATTTCTTTTTAAAATCATAATTGTGTACATTAAAGCATTTATGGAGCGCAGTGTACAGATTTGATATACAATGTGAAATGCTTACATTGAACTGATTAACACATCTATCACCTAGGTTACTTATTTGTTGTGGTAAGACAATTATACCCTTTTCTTAATAGTTTTGAAATGTACCATTGAATTATAGACATTAGGTATACCCTCCCTCCTCCCAACCTCTCTTCTCCTGTCCCCCTCCCTCCGCTTCTCTCCTACTTTCTGGACTACAGTTATGTTTTACCATTCGTATGAATGTGTAGGTGATTATATCTTGATATCACAGTAATATTGAGTACTTTGGATACTTTTTTTTTTCCATTCTTGAGGTACTTTACTCAGAAGAATATGCTCTAGCTCCATGCAAGTAAACATGAAAGATGTGAAGTCTCCATCTTTTTTATAGCTACATGTAGTTTATGGTGTACATATACCACAATTCGATAATCCATTCATGGATAGATGGGCACTTGGGCTGTTCTCATGTCTTGGCAATTAATAATTGGGCTTCAATAAACATTCTGGTGCAAATGTCTTTGTTGCAAAATGGTTTTTCATCAACTGGGTATATACTTAGTAGAGGAATTGCAGAATGAAATGGTAGGTCTACTTTTATTATTTTATTATATCATAATTGTATACATTGATGCATTTATGGGGTACAATGTGCTGATTTTATATACAATTTGAAATGCTTACATAAAACTGATTAACATAGCCTTCACCTTAATGAAGTATCTCAAGAATGGAATAAAAGGGGGAGGGCAAGATGGCCAACTGGAGGCAGCCTCTGACAGAAGCTCCTGTCCAGAGGGAAGGATAACGTCCAGAAAGTACCCAATTAAGCTGAAGATTTGGAGCTAAGTTGAGAGAAGAGAGTGATATCTGCACGTCACCTCTGCTGAGGCAAGCTGCAACTCCAAGAAAGCAAACTTCAGGTACAAAATTGATCCCAAAGGAAAAGTGTCTGTCCCCTCCCCAAGAAAGCAGTGGATTTTTTTCTTTCTTTCTTTTTTTTTTCCTTTTTGTCTTCTTTTGCTCCTGTAGATTTTCTACAGGCAAACGGTGTCTGAGGACCTCTTTTCTCACCCCAAGGGTGAGACCTGTAGGAAGTGGGAACTACTTCCCCAGAGGGACTCTGCTGTGACTCTGAACACTCTCTTGCAAGGCAGAAAAATTGAACTAATTTTTTTCCCTGACATTATGAAGTTCCTGTCCCCCCCCCTTCCCAACCCTCACCTGATGAACCAGAAGCCTAACCCCTGCACAGACTGTGGGAGGAGGCTCATGAGCAGCAACCACCCCATATGATGGAATAAGCATCCCACCCCTCACCTGGCCAGAGCCTGCTAGACCTCTGCATCCCATGCCCTTAACCTAGCACTCTCCATGCCTCCTCCCAATGCCCCACCAGCCAGAGACTACAAGAGCTGCGTGTTCTGTGCCCAGCCCCCCAGTGCCCTCCCTGCCTCCACGCAGCCACTGCCCAATCAGAATCGTGAGCGATCTCCTTGTTGAAGTCACTGGGCACCAGGCACTGCCAGAATAGTGTGCAGCTTCCCCTTCCCTACTGTTGGATCCCTGTGCTTCATGCTCCCGAAGCTGCTCCTACAGCCAGAATTCCCTGGCTATGGCAGTCGCTGGGGAGCTGTGCAGGGTCACTTCCCACAAAGATCCAGCAACAAGAGAGTGACCCTGCCAGGGTCTAATCTTGAAGAGACACCTTCCCAACTCTGAGGATTGCCAGAGAAACCAGAACTCATTCTACAGGGATACCGGTGGTGCAGAGCGGCAGGGGTAAAGGTGTGATGGCTGAGGGAGAAAATCATTTGCTGATTTGTTACCCTTAGGATTAGACTGAGTCCAAGTTGAACACTTGCCAATGGCTACTGAGTACCCAAGGCAGGCAGGCCTCAGCTCCCCCAGCTGGCTGATAGTAGAAGGAAGTGGCCGGGCATGGGGGCATTGAACTTCCTTTGAGTCTGACAGGCGCTAAGCCCTGGCACATCTGCTTATTGGAGGGAGTAGGACCACAGCCCTATGGGGTCACCAGTGATTGGGTGTGAAAGAGGAGTAAAGTGGAGAAAGAGACTCAGCTCCCTGGTCCAACTCTGCTACCAGGTGGGCTTTTCTGACTCCATAGAGCACCAGTGTGAGCCAAATCTGAGCAGCCAGAAGACCTCTGCCATCCAGTTGCTGGAGACCTTTCGAACTCTTCCACTTCAGAGTTTGTACTGACTGAGTCAATTGATTTGGAACTCCTAACCTGAGCTGACCACCCAAGGAATCTCTTGAGTGGTACCCTGTTTGTGTAGTAATGGGAAGGGTTGATTTTCCTCTTCTAGTTTTTGTCCTTGGGGGGTGGGGTGTCTTAGTTGCTCATATTTCTCCACAGCTAAGACTTCACCGGAGTCACAGATCCACTAGGATTGGACAAGAACCAGCTGAATACAATACAGAGCCACTTAACCCCACCACACCAAGCAGGTTTCCTCAGTCTCAGACTGCAATATTGTATGGGTCGTTTGTAAAGCTAAAGGGGAAAAAACTGCAGTTATCAGTCCCAGATCCTTAACAAAGGGCTGGGTAACCACAACTCCAGGAACTCTCAATCCAATTTGACCTTACCTGCCCACCTAGCCAATGGTGAAAAACAAGCATGAAGTAGAATCTGCAGAAAAATTCTGGCAACATGAATAACCAGAGGAAATCAACTCCCCCAAGGAATGATAAAGCAGACACAGCACAGGATCCCATTCATAAACAAATGGCTGAAATGTCAGAAATTGAGTTCAGAATTTGAATAGCAAAAAAATGAACAGAATGGAAGAAAAGATGAAATTAGAATGTCATACAGTAATTCAAAAGATGCCTCAATAATTCAATGAATTCAAAGACAAAATGACCAAAGACTTTGAAAACATTGAGGCAAGAATTTACAGCCCTCAAAGATCTGAAGAATACAGCAGAATTCCTCAGTAACAGAATGGAGCAGGCAGAAGAAAGGATCTCTGATATTGAAGACAAAGTTTTTAAACACTCCCAAATGCTCAAAGAGGAAAAAAAGTGGACAACAAAAATGGATTATTTTCTCAGAGGGCTCTGTGATAATTCGAGGAGATCTAATATTCACCTTATAGGAATAGCTGAAGGTGATGAGGATGTTGCGAAGGATACAGATGCTTTACTTTATGAAATAAACAAAGATAATTTTCCAGACATGCCAAGAGATTCTGAAATTTAGATAGGAGACAGTTTCAGAAGACCTGCATGACTCAACCCAAATAAAAATTCTCATAGACACATTACAATTAACTTTTCCAAACTTAATATGAAGGAGAAAATTCTGTAACCTGTAAGACATAAGGAAACCATAACTTACACAGGGAAGAACATTAGAATGACTGCAGATTTCTCTGCTGAAAACTTTCAAGCTAGAAGAGGGTGGTCATTGACCATTAATCTGCTTAACCAAAATAACTTTCAACCCATAATCCTGTATCCAGCTACACTGAGTTTTATCTATGATGCAGAAATCAAATACTTTAATGACATTCACATGTTGAAGAAATTTTCTGCAACTAAACCAGCTCTCCAGGATATTCTCAGACATATCCTCCATAATGGACAACACAATCCTCCACCAGCAAAGTAAACTCACTCAGAAAGTTGTGATCAAATTCCAAATTCCATAGTGGCAAAAGGATTAAAAATGTCCACTGGACTTTCAAAAAACTCGATACCCAAAACTCTATCTGGCTTATTAATCTTAATTAATGTAAATGGCTTAAATTACCCTCTAAAGAGGTACATGTTGGCTGACTAGATACAAAAACTCAGACCAGACATCTGCTGTATTGTAGAATCTCACCTTACCGTAGAAGATAAACATAGACTCAGGGTGAAGAAATGGTCATCTATAATTCAGGCAAATGGAAATCAGAAAAAAGCAGCTGGTAAAGTTTTATTTACAGACACAATAGACTTTAAACCAATTAAAACAAGGAACGATAATGATGGTCACTTCTTGTTTGTTAAGGGCAACACTCAGCATAATGAGATTTATATTAACAACATTTATGTACCCAACCAGAAATAAGCCTCAATTTATAAGAGAAACTCTAACTGACTTGAGCAACTTGATTTTCTCCAAAACCATAATTGTTGGAGGCTTTAACTCTCCTTTGGCAGTGTTAGATAGATCCTCCAAAATGAATCTAAGCAAATACATTTTACACTTAAACTTAATTATTCAACATTTGCATCTCACAGATTTCTACATAACATTTCATCCTAACAAAACTGAATACACATTCCTCTCATCAGCCCATGGATTATCCTCCAAAATTGATCACATCTTAGGTCACAAGTCTAAACTCAGAAAATTTAAAAGAATAGAAATCATTCCTTGTATTTTATCAGACCATCATGGAATAAAAGTTGAACTCAGTAACAACAGGAATCTGTATACACATACAAAAACATGGAAACTAAATAACCTCACGCTGAATGATAGCTGGGTCATAAATGAGATCAAGAAGGAAATTACCAATTTTTTGGAACAAAACAATAGTAAAGACAAAAACTATCATAACCTCTGGGATACAGCAAAGGCAGTCCTAAGAGAAAAATTTATAGCGTTGCAAGCCATCCTCAAGAGAAAGGAAAAAGAGGAAGTCAACTTAATAGGACATCTCAAGCAACTGAAAAAGGAAGGACTTTCCAAACCTAAACTCAATAGAAGAAAAGAAATAACTAAAATTTGAGCTGAACTAAATGAAGCTGAAAACAAAATAATCATACAACAGATCAACTAATCAAAGAGTTGGTTTCTTGAAAAGGTCAATCAAATAGGTAAACCTTTGGCTAATCTAACCAGAAATAAAAGAGTCAAATCTCTATTTTCATCAATCAGAAATGATAAAGAATCCTCAGAAGTTCAACAAATCCTTAATGGATACTCCATAAAACTCTATTCTCAGAAGTATGAAAATATGAAGGAAATAGATCAATACTTGGAAACATGCCACCCTCCTAAACTTAGCCAGAAACAAGTGGAAATGTTGAACAACCCTATAAGAAGTTTTGAAATAGCATCAACTATAAGAAATCTCCCCAAAATAAAAGCATGGGATGAGATGGCTTGACATCAGAATTCTACCAAACATTTACAGAGGAAATATTACTTATGTTACTTAACTTCTTCTGAAACATAGAAAAAAGAAGGAATACTTCGCCACTTATTCTATGAGGCAAATATCACCCTGATCCCCAAGCCAGGAAAAGACTGAACAAGAAAAGAAAATTATAGACCAATATCTCTAATAAATATTCATGCAAAAATATTCAATAATATCCTACTAAAGAGAATCCAACAACACATCAACAAATTATTCATCAAAACCAGGTGGGTTTCATCCCAGGGTCCCAAGGATGGTTCAATATATGTAAATGCATAAATATAATACATCACATAAACAAATTAAAAACAAAGAACACATAATTCTCTCAACTAATGCAGAAAAAGCATTTGACAACATCCAGTATTTTTTCTTGATCAGAAAGCTTAACAAAATAGGTATAGAAGGAACATTTTTTAAATGGATAGAGGCCTCTACAGCAAACTCATAGCCAATATTGTATTGAATACAGTAAAATTGAAATCATTTCCTCTCAGATCAGGAACAAGTCAAGGATGGCCACTGTCTCCACTGCTTTTAAACATTGTGATGGGAGTTTTTGCAACTCCAAATAGGCAAGAGAAGGCAATCAAGGGATGCAAATAGGACCAGAGGAGATCAAACTATCCTTTTTCACAGATTATATGATTATATATCTGCAAAACCGCAGAAATCAAGTATAAAACTTCTATAAGGGATCAAGGAATATAATAACATCTCAGGATACAAAATCAACACTCATAAATCTGTAGCTTTTATATATACCAACAACAGTCAAGGGGAAAAAACAATCAAGGATTCTATTCCCTTCACAATCATGCCAAAGAAGATGAAATATCAGGGAGTGTATGAAACTAAGAACAAGAAAGATCTCTATAGAGAAAACTATGAAAATCTGAGAAAAGAAATAGCTGAAGATGTTAACAAATGGAAAAATACACCATGGTCATGACTGGGAAGAATCAACACTGTTAAAATATCTATACTACCTAAAGCAAAATACAGATTTAATGAGATTCCTATTAGAGCACCTCTGTCATACTTTAAAGACCTGAAAAAATTAGTACTTCGTTTTATATGGAAACAGAAAAAAACTCAAATAGCCAAGACATTACTCAGAAGTGAAAACAAATCAGGAGGAATTATGTTTCCAGGCTTCAGAACATACTATAAATCGATAGTGATCAATACAGCATGGTACTGGCACAAAAATATAGAGGTTGATGTATGGAACAGAATTGAAGACCAAGAGGTGAACTCAGACTCTCATCATCATTTGATTTTTGATAACCCTATTAAAAATATAAATTGGGGGAAAGATTCCCTATTCAATAAATGGTGCTGGGTGAATTGGTTGGTGACCTGTAAAAGACTGAAACAGGACCTACACCTTTCTTCTGTAAAAAAAAATTGACTCTCACTGGTTGAAGAACTTGAATTTAAGACATGAAACTATAAATATTCTTAGACAGAGTGCAGGGGAAACACTCGAAAAAATTGGCCTATGAGAATACATTATGAGGAGGACAACTCAGGAAATTGAAGCAACATCAAAAATACATTACTTGGATCTGATCAAATAAAAAAGCTTCTGCACTGCCAAGAACACACTAAGTACAGCAAATAGCCCTAAAATGGAAGAGAATTTGCGCAAGTTATATATATATATATATTTATTAAATCATAGCTGCATACATTGATATGATCATGGGGCATCATACACTAGCTTCACAAACCATTTGACACATTTTCATTACAATAGTTAACATAGCCTTCCTGGGAACTGGGAAAATGCAACTGGGAACTGGGAAATTTTTGACCAAGGTCCAATACCCCGAAACCCCCGTGAATTCTGTTTGTTTCTTTTTTCTTTTTTTTGAAGGTTTGTTTTTTAATTGTTAAATCAAAGCAGTGTACATTAGTGCAATCACCTGCACCCATTCTAAGATGCACCATAGATGTGGCCCCACCCATTACTCTCCCTCCACCAAAACCTCCCCCCTCCCTTCCCCTTCTTTGGCCCTTTCCCCATAGTCTTGTGGTATAGTTGGGTTATAGCCTTCATGTGAAAGCTATAATTTAGATTCATAGTAGGGCTGAGTACATTGGATACTTTTCCTTCCATTCCTGAGATACTTTGCTAAGAAGAATATGTTCCAGCTCCATCCATGTAAACATGAAAGAGGTAAAGTCTCCATCTTTCTTTAAGGCTGCATAGTATTCCATG
>CAUYPK010024208.1:0-15872 GCA_963574355.1 Loris lydekkerianus
TGCACTTTATTTAAAGTTTTAAAGTTGTTGTTGCTAGTTTACAGTTTTTCTTTAGCAATAAATATTGAAAAGCATTTAACCTACTGATTCCTCAATTATTGTAATTGTTTTGGGTATGTATTTTTATTTTTGAAATTTACCAGTGGGTGCTGCATTTTCCACCTTGGCTTATACTCGAGTCACTAAGTTTTCCCAGTTTTTAGGATAAAATTAAGGGGGTCGGCTTATACTCGGGTCGGCTTATACGCGAGTATAGACTATATATATCTGACTGCCCTTTATTCATTCTGCTTTGAGAATTTTCCACAAGGAGAATATTGTAAGGCAGAATAAATTATATTTCATAATATTCTTGTTTTTAAAATGAGAATCTTCTTTTTAAAATATCTGCTTGCTTAATATTCACTTCAATTAATTAAACTGAGAGACTGAATTTTTTTCTAAAAAATAACTTAGTCATTTTTTGTGCTAAAAATATTATGTCTATTATTGTTATGAAATTAAATAAAGCTATATGAAAACCTATTAACCACTGAGAGTTTAACAATGACTTTAGAGGTTTCTGGAAAAGTCATTTCTAATTAAAAATAACAGAATTAAAAATATACACAATAGGACCCAAAGGAAAGTTAAAATAAGTTTTCAAAATACTTTGATTTAAGAATGAATGTTCCAATATTATACATGTATTACTAATAGTTCTGTGCATTTTATTTTTTCCTTTTGTAAATACTTGTTTTTCTTAAAAAATTTAGCCTATATTCAGATAAATTTGTTATTCCTAAAATAGCCACTTACATAGCCAATAAATATTTGATAAACAAATAAATAAGATTTTTTAAAATTTTTTATTTCAGATAAATATGAGGGTACAATTAGGTTACAATGTTTGCATTTGTGAAGTAAAGTCCCTGTTGTAGTTGTGCCCTGCACCCAGGAGGTATGTTGTGTACCCTTACATTCTACCCATTAAGTGGGAGCCCCTTCTCCTTCCCCCCAACTTGAATTGAATTGAGGTTTTGTTTTACGTGAGTATGAGTATGTATTAGATCATTTATTGGCTTCCTATTAGTATAGAGTACATTGGATACTTGATTTTACATTCTTGAGATACTTTATTAAGAAGAATGTATTTCAACTCCATCTAGGTCAATACAAAAGATGCAAAGTCTCCCTCTTTTTATGGCTGAATAGGATTCCATTGTATACGTATACCACAGATGTGTTTTTGTACTATTTATTTTTCCTTCTGATTAAAAAAAAGAAACACACAGAAAACCTGAAACTCATAGTAAGAAAGCATGGGCAAACAGTGATTGCACAGTCTGTGAGGAAAACAGTTTTCTAATTTGAATGCAATACTTACTTTTTAGAGATATTAAACTGTAAAGATTTTTACAAAATATTAATTTTTGTTATTTTTCTCTCAAGATAATCTTGAGAGAAAATTTTGCTCACTTTTCTAGCATTAATAGCAAACTCTCGAAGAACCATTGATCTCACTCTTAATTATTGCTCAGCAACTTGTGCAGCCCCCAAGAATGGTAGTTACAGATTTGAGTTGGAGCAACAGAGGAAAATCACTTTGACTTTTTGCATGAGGGCACTGGTAGAGAAGCGGGCCATTATGCTATGACTCTTCAAGAAACAAACAAATAGAAATACATTCAGGGACTGTCATGTCTCTTTAAAACTGCTGATAAAGATCTATCAGCAATTTTATCAGCGTTTAAAATTCTAAGGGTATGCTGTCCAGTGTTGCAGCCACATGGCTCTTACCACTTGACATACCACTAAATTGAAATGTGCTGTAAGTTCAAGTACACAATGAATTGTGAAGACTTCATATAAAACAGGTATGTAAAACAACTCATTCATCTTTCTTCATATTGAGTACACATTAAAATGATATTTTGGTTATGTTGGGTTAAATAAAATGTGCTCTTGAAATTAATTTCACTTGTTACCTTTTCAATGTAGCTATTAGAAAATTTTAAATTGCATATATTTCTATTGGATTATGTTGCTTATTCTAGAGGGCAAAAAAAAAAAAAAAAAAAAAAATGAGGTCCTTTACTTCTCTTCAAGTTGTGTCCTATACAACAAACATCATGCCCAATTAAGTGCTTACACTGCCACTCTTAGAGTGTTCATATACATATGTTAAGCATAAATGAATACATTTACAAGAATTATGTTAATGTCTAGAGATGCTTTTCCTGAAAACAACTTCTTTGAATTTACGTATTTTTTAACTTTGATAGTAGTCACAAGAGTTCACAATTGTATTTCAAATATCCCCTTGATTGTAGAAAAAATGAGAGGCCTGTTTCAACTTATGTGTCAAAGAAAGTTTTACCTATTAACAATTCAAGGTAACCAGGAAAAAAGAAACAGGACAAAGAAATAATTCTTGAATATGGAAATCCAAGAGAAAATGCATATTTTACAATACAAATTGTTTGCACACATATGCTAATTAGGAGCATTAATCATAGTTGTTTCCAATACTAAAGACTTCATGCACTTTTATTACTGACTTTTGGGTCAATAACAAAGAATGTGACGATAGGAATGCACCTGAAACTTTGTATTTCTTTTATACTAGAAATTCATATTTTAAAAACATAAAAATTCATATTGCTTCGTTAATTCGAGTAACTTTAAAGACTAAAACAGTGTTCATTGACAAATTTCATGTATAGAACCTCTATAAGTTGACCAGCCAGAGGACTATAACAAATGGATCAACATATGGAGGTGGTCAACGTAAGGAACTAAGCCTATTGTACTGACAATGCACGTGTGGTGCATGTCCAGTCTATGAAAATTAGGTTAACTTAAGAAGGTGGTCAATGTAGGGTGGTGGTCAACTATGGAGGTTTTACTGTATTTTCTACTATGAAGCCATCTCTACAATAGTGAGACATGCTATAGAGGGATATTATTGAGGGGTAGATTTTTTTCACCAGAATTCCCTCCATAAAACAAATTCAATTTTTCATGACTTAATAAACATCTCTCAGAAAAGGTTAATATTGATTATTCTCTTTCACCCACCCATGTTCATTTTATCTATTTAGATTTTGAGACCCTCCTCTTCTCTCCATTGCAACCCTCGCACCTTAGCCTGAACCACAATCAGTGTTCATCCTGATGACGGTAAAGGTCTCCAACAGGTGTCCATTTTTCCAATCATGACCACTACAATTTATTCCCCATACAACAGCTAGAAGAATGTTTTAAAATCATAAATTGTCTTAGATCATTCATTTCCTTCTTTATATCTTCTAGTGGCTAAATTGCATGTGAATTAAACTCTCCTCTTACCCTTTGAGGTCCTACAAGATCTGGTCCTGCTGACATCTTTGATCACAAATCACTGCTCCTCCAGCCCCCAATTTTTCCTGTCTGAGCTCCAGGCTCTCAAGCCTTTTGTCTGCTCATGAACTTTCTAGCCTTCTTCCTGCTGGGTCCCTTCCCACCCAATCTCACTATGTCTGGAGGGTTTTTGCACTTTCTAGTCTTTTTAAGTGCACTGCCCCAGTTTCAAACCCCCCTCTGTATCACTCTGGACTACTTTTGTTCATAGAATTATAACTATCCAAATTTATCTCAGTCATCTATTGTCACTGTAACAGGTACACTCGATGAATTAAACTTGGTAGATACAATCTGAACAGTTTCTTTCTCCTGTTACTGCTGTGATCTGTGGAGGATCTGACTTTCTTCACCCCCTGTTGTCATGTCAGGAGGGTTCCCAGTGCCAGAAGAGTCTCATTTTGAGCTATTTTCAGAAATCCAAAATCAATCAACACTTTCATTTCACATGCAGTTGAAGGATTGTCCTGACTCTCCATCTCTGGCACTCCATCCTCACCCTCAGACCGCTGAGGGTAAGAAGACAAACACAGCCTGCTCTTTTCAATCCCCTGCTCCAACTTCCTCTCATCCTTCAATCATCCTACTAATATGGCTCCTTCAGGTTGCAGGATGAGGCAGGATGACAGATAAAAGAACAAAAGCCATTTACTGGCCGGTCATGGTGGTTCATGCCTGTAATTCTACCACTTGGGAGGCTGAGGCAGGTGGATTGCCTGATCTCATGGGTTTGATACCAGCCTGAGTCAGAGCGAGACCTTGTCTCTAAAAATAGCCAGGTGTTGTGGTGGATGCCTGTAGTCCCACCTATTTGGGAGGCTGAGGCAAGAGAATTGCTTTAGCCCAAGAATTTGAGGTTGCTGTGAGCTATAATGCCATAGCACTCTACCGAGGGCAATAAAGTGAGACTCTGTCTCAGAAAACAAAACAAACAAAAAGCCATTTACTTAATTGTGCTGGTTAATCTTCTCCAGGTGAGTTAATAGGTACCTTCTCTCTTCTCTATGTAGCCTCTTTCTCCTAGGGTCTTCTCACTCTATTAGAATGTATTGGAGGAGCTAGTTTCTTTCAAATCAGTTCAAGCTCACTCCCTTCCGTGGAGTTGAATTCATTTTGACCCACGAAGTCTTGTTTCATGCCCCTGGAAATGCATCTTGCTCTTTTTCTAGCCATTTCTCTCCCTCTGTCATCCATTCACTTGGCAGAAACTCATCAGAATGCAGACATAAATCATCAGCTTCCTCTCCTTAAGGAAGATACCCCCACTGTTTTTTGTGTCCAGGCCATCATCGCATACATGAGTTGGAACTGGGTGATAGGCTAAAGATCTTTGACCTCCTGTGATATGCCAGAAATGTCCTCTCTCCACTAAAAAATCTGTGTATCCCCTTCCAAGTATGAAAATGTCACTGGGAAGTCATACCCAACTAGAGATTACATTTCCCAGACCCTTTGGCACCAAGACATGGTGTGTCACTAGTTGTCTCCAACTGTATGTGAGTAGAAATGATTTGTCACCTCTGTGCCAAGGTGATTAAGAAAGTGGAGAAAATTCTCCTTCTGAGTGCCTGAGGGAGCCTGGCTCCCTGGATCACAACACAGAGGATGCCACCCACCAAGTAGGAACATGTATACTAGACTGTTACAATTATTGAAAACATTTATTGTGTTAAGCCATTGCAAATCTAGAGCTTATGTGTTATATCAGCAGATGTACACCAAGAAATATTCTCAGTGAGGTCAAACTTAATGGTACAATGTCATAACATGAAGATAAAATTATCTATGGTTCTCAAGTTCATGACTGTATTTGAAAATCCAAGGCAAAAGAAAAGCTTCCCATGAAATACCCCATTTCATCACATCTGTTTTCTGTCTAACCCTGCTACAGTGTTATCTCCATGAAAATAAGACCTTGTTTGTATTGTTAATCATTATTTTCTCAGCATATGGAAAAGTGCCAGGAATATCAGAGACAAAAAATATTTGTTAGAAGTATAAAATGTGCATTTTATAAGAGGCTTTCATGTTTGCATATAAATCTATCTATTAATATGAGCTATATTTGGATAATCACAACTTTTAACTAAATTATAAATGAACCATGTGGAAATCTGACTCAGGAAGAGTTTAAAAATCTGGAGTTAACCTAGGCTGCCTTCTTGCTTGAACATTGTTGGGTGAAATATGAGAGAAAACAATGTGCTAACTTTATGACTTAGTTTCTGTTTCACATCTTCTAATAGAAATCATTTCATTCACTAAATGTTTGAGCTGAAAGTTTATCGCTTCCTGCTCTTACTGATTCAGAGCAAACAAAGATTATGATTTCTGCCCACAAAGAGTTGTACTGAGCCAATGACAATTCAATATGCTCTAGTGGGAAGTATTTTTCACCATATCCTCTCTCAGAAGATAATCATGAGTTCATTATAAAAGGATTATTTCTGAGGTCCAAATCACACACTAATATCCGTTCAAGTAAGTCATATAATTGTGGAAATCTTCTATTTTAATTTTATTCAATTTGAAAACATTAAAAAGCCAGTAAACAAACTGTACCAAAGGGTATTTTGAAAAGTAGGATGTAATTTAGAGGTGGTAATAACTATAATCTGTCTCAATAATTTTCCTAAATTGAAAACTCAGCGCCTGTAGTTCAGAACTCAGGAACTAAGTAGGCAGCTGTCATTAGAAATATCATTGTCATTTCTCTATTACTGTCATCTGTACAATGCCTCATAGCTTTCCCCACCCCCAGTTTTCTACCATCTGACCTGAAATGTACAAAATGCAGAAGTATAACCAATGTGGGTTGCTAATGCTGGATTGGGGGAATACATGGGTTTAGGGCTTATAAATAGGCACATGGGAGTTGTGAAAAGCCAGAAATCACAGGAAGGGCCTACTGGTTTATTCTTTGTATTCAGACATATGCCCTAATCTTGACGGAGGAGGAGAAAATTATGAAAATCTGTGACAAATGGAAATATATCCAATTGCAAAGGCTAATTCCTAAGAAGTACATTTCTGCTTACTTTTCAACATTTAAGAATCTCTCTTTCAGGTGGCGCCTGTGGCTCATTGAGTAGGGCGCTGGCCCCATGTACTGAGGGCAGCAGGTTCGAACTAGGCCCTGGCCAAACTGCAACAAAAAAATAGCCAGGCACTGTGGCAGGCCCCTATAGTCCCAGCTACTCCGGAGGCTGAGGCAAGAGCATTGCCTAAGCCCAGGAGTTGGAGGTTGCTGTGAGCTGTGATGCCTCAGCACTTTACCGGGGGCAACAAAGTGAGACTCTGTCTCTTAAAAAAACAAACAAACAAAGGGAATCTCTTTTTCACACCTATTAGGTAAAGTGTGCATCCTATTTGGGTGAAGGGCACATATAAATTTGACTCAATCTGTACACAAACAAAGAATATAAACAAAACATGTGTACCCCCTATATTCTGAAATTTAAAATTTTTTAAAAACTTTCTCTCTGGGTATGAGTGCATGTCTGTCTATTTATCGATCTGTCTAGCCACATACACACGCAGTGAAATATTAAAATACTCACTCTGACTCTTAATTAGCATTTAGGTAAGTCATTTTGAATAGCATTTATTATGACTACAAAGAACAGTGTTCAGATATAGTAGACATGCCTTAAAGAACCAGTATACAATAATTTTTGATATAGGGAGTGGGCATTTGGCTTTTCTTCATGTGGCAGGTTTTTGGACTCATATGAATGAATCCAACTTCATATGCATTCAATTCTCTGTCAGCTGCATTTATAGAAGTAGGCAGAGGCAGACATACTTTGTAATTACAAAGTGTTCACAAATTGCTCAACTTTTACTCTGTCATGTTTTCTGAACTTGTACATGTATTAAAATAATGGTGTTTCAGATAATAGGGATGTTGATTTCAACTAAATATTACATGCCTGACTTGAAGATTTATTTAAGGAGGAAAAGAGGAAGTTATGATTTTTCTACCTGATAACTTTCTTTCCATTCTCTGAACTATTTTTCACTCAGTGAGATAGAGATATCTCAAAATGGTCATAACTCCCCCTTTCAAAATGCCCACATTTCAGGAAGGGTTGTGAGTTTTAACAAGCCTTACTTCATTGTATAAATCAGAATATGCCCATAAAACAAGACACATGGTAGTATTGAGTATACACTAATCATCTACACAGTCATATGAATGATAAAACATAACTATGGCCCAGAAAGTAGGAGGGAAGAGGAGAGGGAAGGGAAGAGAGGGGGGTGCCCGGAGGGAGGGAGGACATTTTGGGGGACCTCACCAAATGTGCACAATGCAATGGTACATTTCAAAACTATTAAGGAAAGAATATAATTGTCTTACCACAACAAATAAGTAAGCAAGATGATGGATGTGTTAATCAGTTTGATGTAAGCATTTCACATTGTGTATCAAATCAGTTCACTAAACCCCATAAATGCATCAATGTATGCAGTTATGATTTAATAAAAAAGATGAAAAAAATAAAAATAAGGGCAGAGAAAAAAATAAAGTGCAAGACTGATGAATTAAAAAACAACAACAACACACTCATACACAAATACACACAGACAACAACAAATTCCAACAACACAACAAAAATTTCAAATTGCAGCCAATACTTTCCAATCCAATGCATGCGGGGCAGGCTTGCTACAGCCTAAATGAAAGAAAAAATATAAGCCTTTTATTATAACTAACCAAAAGTTTTTATTTTTATTTGACTTTGTTATTTCAAATAATTTAGAGGGTATAAGTGTGTTTGGTTACATAGACGAATTGTATCATGCTGAAGTCAGGGCTTTGAGGATACCCGTCACTAGATAGTGTACACTGTACCCAACAGGTAGATTTTTAATCCTGATTTCCCTCCACCCTTCACCTTTCTTAGTTTCCAATGTTCACCTTACCACTTTATGACCACGTGTTCAGCTCCCACTTATAATTAGAACATACGGTGATTGTTTTTCCAGTCCTGTGATACTTCACTTAAGATAATGGTCCCTAGTTCCATCCAAGTTGCCACAAAAGACATTATTTCATCATTATTTCATTCCTTTTTATGACTTAGTTGCATCGTGTGTGTGTTTGTAGACCACATTTTCTTTATCCACTCATCAGTTGATAGGCGCTGATCAGTTGATTCCATATCTTTGCAATTGTGAATTGTGGTGCAATAAGCATCCTGGTGCAGGGGTCTTTTTGATATATATACTGGTTTCATTTCCTTTGGGTAGAAACCCAGTAATAGGGTTGCTGGATCAAATGATATGACTACTTCTAGTTCTTTGAGAAATCTCCATACTGCTTTTCATAGCAATTGTACTAGTTTACATTTTCACCAACAGTGAGTAAGTATTCCCCTTATACCACAACCATGCCTGCATCTATTGTTTTTTTAACTTTTTAGTAATGGTCATTGGGACAGGGAAAATGTAGTATCTCACTGAGGTTTTAATTTTCATTTCCCTGATAATTAGTGATGCCAAGCATGTTTTTTTTCCATGTGTTTTTGGCCATTTGTCTGTTTTCTTCTGAGAAAAATCTTTTCATATCTTTTGCCCAATTTTTGAAGGACTTATTTTTTTTCTTGCTGATTTGTTTGAGTTCTTTGTAGATTCTTGGATATTAGTCCTTTGTCAAATATATAGTTTGCAACTATTTTCTCCCATCCTACAGGTTGTTCATTTAACCTATTAATTATTTCTTCTGCTGTGCAGAACTCTATCAATTCTAATGTTCTGAGATAAACTACTGTTTGGAAGGACGTTTTCCTTGCCAGTTATTTTACTCAATAAAAAAGAAACTAAAGGTTTTCCTCAACAGGTAGAGTGAAAGTGAGAACATGCACACTGTATACATGACCTACACTTCCTCCTGAGGACAAGGCACATCTTAGCTACATCAGTGATTTTTCTAGCGGCCTTGGGAAGCTTTCAAGATGCTCTCTCTGGCTTCTTCTGGGATTTACTGGGGACTGCCTCTGATGCTCTCTGAAAGAAGAAAAGATAGAATAACTACACCAAGAAAAATATAGCATGGCATTTGCGCCCCAAGAATACTTGGAATCAGAGAACCAAAGGCCAATAGGACACTATCTCGCACAGATATTCAGTTATATCTGTTCTCTCTTTCTCTGTCTCTATTCACATTCCAATGACTAATCATTTTCTACTGTATTCTTTCTAAAATCAGCTTAACTTTCTGTGCAATGTAGAGAGTATGATGAGCAATAGCTCCAACATCTTGCATCTATAGTGAAAGAAGAACCAATTTCCTTTCTTAGTGTTCAGTATTGAAAGCCCCAGGAAAGGATGCTTATTCTGCTGAAACAATCAATTGAGAAGAGAGGGTCAATAATATATAAAGCAAAAGAAAACTGTTAGCAGAATAAGAAAGACAAGTTCTACTGATGAAACAAAACTTACTGGCTATACAAAAAGAACCATATATTTCAGAAATCTGGGAGCTGAGTATAAGGATATGAGGCAGAATTGCAGCTAGCCTACTAATCAAATGCTGTCAAGATTTGGCAGCATCAGAGATTTCTGTAGTTTTCATTTTCCTTTCATGGCATCTTCAGTATGTTACTCTTTGGTAGTCTCAAGATGCCTACAGTAGCTCCAGACTTAAAGGTGTCACCCATCAAGACAAAAGACGGTGATATTTCAAGTGTTATATCACATGCCCATTCCTGAAGTAATCCGTAGCAATGGGAACAAAATTGTCATTTGGCATTAGAATAATCTAGATTCGCCCCACCCTCCAGTAAGTACACAGAAAGAAGATACATGAAGTTACTCAAGGTTCTGCTAGCAAGAAGGGATGACTGACCCTGGTTGTGGAGCAGAGTAGAGGAGCAGAGTCATGGAGATTTGGAGATGGCTGACTAGAGTACATTCATGTATCCAAAATGGCCTCAAAAACTTCACCAACTTGAAAACCAATTAGTTTTTGCAGTAACTTTAGTGAGTAGCTCTACAATGGAAAACAATATAAAAACAATGAAAGTTCTGAGGATGGGGATCATATGAACAATCTTCAGACAATAGCACCATGAACTGAGGGGACTACTCATTAGCAGACTTGTCTCCCCTAAGAACATTTCATCCAGGAATATTATGCCATTTTTACCTTTCTCAATAGAATGACATTAGCTACAAAATATTTAAAGATCCTTGTTTCCCTGTGGGGATAACCAGCTTTTAGGTTGCCTCTGTGAACTTCTGAACATTTCTACAATAAATCCCTTTTAGCTTCATTTAACCATAGTTTGTTTCTATTGCTCTTGACCAACAACCTAGACTGGGTTGTCTGTCCTCTCCTATAAAAAAATGACAATCCACTCCACTAATTTGAAGTTGCAACTATATTCAAACATCAAATTCACTGAAAAGGAGCATCAGCAGCAAAAATCTGCCTTAACAAAGCTTGGAAATAGCATCCATTTCTTTTCCTTATGTATTTATTTAAAAAAGGAATTAAAAAAAAATAAAAAATAAAAAAGGAATTCAGTAAAATATTTTAAAATGTCCAGATAAACAGATTATTATTTATAATTATATGTCAAGAAAACCATTTACATAGGTAAAGGACAGGAACAAATTTTTCTTCTTAAAATATACATTGTATTGGATCATTGAAAAGCCCTTGAGGATGTAGAGATATTCACAAAATATTAAAAAATAAAAGCAAAAGGAGTAATAGTAGTTGCATGAACTAAATTTAGTATTATTCTCATCACTTAATGCCTTTTGAGAGGGATTTAGCTGAATTACTTGACAAAAGTATATATTTATAAGATTATTATTAATTAAAATATTGACTATTTTCAATAAGAAAATTAAACGTAATTAAAACAATATTCATAGTAAATTAAAATTGTCCTCATATTTTATTTAAATCAAGACAATCAACATTTGCCTTTCTCAAATAATCCTGGACATAGATTTAGTACACATTAATAATTCATATAGTACAATTTAAAGCCCCAAATCTATGCCAATGTCTAAAAATATATTTTCAAATGAACATCTGCTGTAGAAACCAGAAAGAATCTACACAGGAAGAGTCTTGAAAGCTCAACTCAGCTTTTAACATATGAGTGATGGCAAGGATTTGGCTATATTTAAGCTTGCTCCAGTAGAGAAAACTCTTGAAACACATTAATAAGTACAGTCAGTAAAAGATAGTATGTAACTAAAAATGCTTTTTGTAAACATTTAGGACCCATATTAATAAATTTTAAAATAAAGTTGCTATGATTGAATAGTTTGCCTCAATATTGTCATTCATTATGGACATTTTTAGGGATAACAATTTAAGTATACATCAAAAAGCTCTGTCTGCCAAACAACAAAGTTTATGGACCCTTAATAGGCTCTCACCAGAGCAATACACTTCATTTCAGTAATGTGTACAAGTGGTTTAGCAGAGCTTTCGATCTTAAGATATTACTGGACTCAAATTGCTGACATCACCATCTGAAACAAAACATCACTTTTTAATATAGGCTTTGACATACCATACTTAAGACAAAAATTAGGAATCATGAACAGACATCATTTTCAAACTCTTTTTAATAGTCTCATATTCCACGAATACTGAGGGGAGGGTAAGTTTCTGAGATGTAAGAGAAGCTCCATCCTGTTTGGCCATCAGAGTGCCCTATAGAAGCCTGCAAATGTCCCTTCCCCAAGACAGAATGCAGTGGTCATTAAACAGTGCCAACATGATGTTTACACCTGGGATCCCTGTATTTTTTTTAAAGCATGTGCTTCTGCTCCTGGTCACACCCACAGCCACGTAGCCACATCCTAAAACCAGAGCCCTGGTCACCCACAAGGCCCCCACATTGTGAAATTTCTATTGGCCTCAAATCCAGGTTCTGCCCTTACCCCTCCATCTGTTCACCTGCTCACTTTGATGTTATTTTATTCTTCAGTATGGGGCTACTTTAAGGTTTAAGATGTCCTCCAGTTTCAGTAAATTATATGCACATTTATATGAGTATTATCGCATGTTAAAGATTTTAAAGAATTGCTATGTTTGATTAATTTTTCCAACTAAATCACTAACCTCCATGGAGTCAGTATACTTATCTGTAAAATTAGAGGTCCGAAGTAATGAAAATTTCAGCATCTCCCTCCTCTGAAAGTCTGCTTGACAAGTGCAGTTTTGCAGGATATCATGTCGTGCTGTACTGCACTGCTGTTGCATGGTATCTTACACAGTGCATTGCCTTCCTTCTGCTATATTATGTTGCACTGTATCAAATTGAATTGCATTATATAGTAATACATTAGTTATAAAGAAGCACTTATAGCACTGGTGGATCTGGAAGCAATCAGCTAACGAGAAGAAGAAAGAAAGGACATCTAGATCAATTATTATGCCAAATGTCTGCTATAAGTACCAGGAGAGTAAATTACTTTTATATTTTACATTGCCTCCTGTGCCTTTTTAAATAGACACCTACAATAAAATCATGAATGGAAATAATAATGTTATCAAATTAATACTGACAGATTATTGAGGCAATCTCCCCTCATTTTTGTAAGGGTGGCTCTTTCAATTCTGTGAAAGTGTTTTAAATGTTGTTATGCTGTTTAAATATGCCTTGTCCAAAAAAAGAAACCAAAGTTCTTAAAATGAAAACTATTTCTCCTTCTAGACAGCTCAGGAAAATTTTAACTGAGTCTTTCCAGTGCTTTTACCCACATCAGCCTCATAGGAAAAATAATTCTGGAGACACTGAGGATACTGCTGCTTCATAACTCTTGGTTAGAACAAAAGCAGTACAAAGATTAGGAGTCAGAACACCAGGGCTCAGATCCCAATCATATTATTGTTACCTCGTAATCTTTGGCAAAGTAACTCAACAGTCTACCTACCCATCTGTAGAATGGAGAAGGTAACTCTGACTGTTTGTAATTGCTATAAATAGGATAAGAGACAGTGTTTACAAAACAGACAATTTCTACAGTATTAAAAATGTAAACTGAACGTCAATTAACTGAATAGGATTAGTGAATTATTTATTAATTCAGGATAAGCAAAAGTTTAGAAAATTATTACTTTGTAATTTTATTACTTAACTACAAACCTTAAAATATCATAGGAATTTGAGAAATTCCTATAAAGCATAAAAAGATAAAAATTAGTTATAATTTTCTCACCAAAACAAGACTAGTTAATGGTTTGTTTTATAAAGATTAAAGGTTAATAAATCAGCATAGGTATGGATATATAGATATAGACATGTTAAAATATAGACTTATGTAACATACATACAATTATACTTATATATGATTTATACATACATATATAGTATAAACAGAATTGATTTACTATTCCTATTTCTTAAAAAAATTTCAGTTCTGATATGTGTACGTTGTAGGCTTCATAGCGAGGAACCACTTTATACAATAATCTTTGTGCACCTTTTTGATTATTTCCTTCCAACAAATTCCTTAGAATAAAAGTCACTAGTTCAGGGCGGCGCCTGTGGCTCAAAGGAGTAGGGTGCCAGCCCCATATGCCGGAGGTAACGAGTTCAAACCCAGCCCCCCAAAAATTGCAAAAATAAAAAAATAAAAAAAATCACTGGTTCAAAGGATTGAGTATTTGTTTGGTTAATTAAAATGTTTTTCATTAGCATTTCAAGAGGAAACTTTATGCCAATAAAGTAGACTTTGTCTTATAGCCCTCAATTAATTATCTGCTTCTATACTGTAAATTATCCCAAATTATAGTCACTTAAAATAAAAACACCTATTACCTCTGTTCTTATGGGTCTGAAATTTAACAGCAGCTTAGCTGGGTAGCCCTGGCTCTGGAGCTCTCATGCGATTGCTGGAGCTTCAGTCATCTGAAGCCTTGACTGAGACTGGAGGATCCACTTCTACGAAGGCTCACATATATGGCTGTTGGCAGGAGGCTTCAGTTGCCTCACACTGCACAGAGATATTTGATGTATTCCCCCATCCCGTCCACTACTCTTTCTCAGAGACAGTGATCTGACAGTAAGATGGCAAGGAGGAAGTCAGGTTGTCTTGGCATTTTAAGATCTTGAAAGATTTTATAAAATCACCCTGGAAAACTTTGTATCAAATTACACTTATATTACAATGTATAAAATTGTCTCTTTCAGTTGATGCTCATTAAAACTAGCTATTACTATATGCTTCAATTTGCCTATTTAACAGATTTTTAAAAATTGTATTTATGGGGTGGTGCCTGTGGCTCAAAGGAGTAGGGCGCCAGCCCCTTATGCCAGAGGTGGCGGGTTCAAACCCAGCCCCAGCCAAATACTGCAGGAAAAAAAAAATCATATTTATGCATTTATTATTTATATTTATTTGATGAATGGAAAGCTAGATATTTTATTGTTTTGGTTTGGTTGGCTTGATTTTTATAAGCTAATAGGCTATATGCGTTTCTTCTGTGACTTGTTGCTTTAAGGAATTTGCTTGCTTTTTTGAGGGAGTAATTTTCTTTCCTCCACTAAGTTGAAATGAAAATTCTTCATACATTGTGAATACAATTATTTGACTATCATAGAGCTGTAAATTCACTCTAATTATTTTCATTTTTATTTTGTAATTTGAAATGCAATTTAAAATATTTAAGGTAGGTTGAGTTATCAAGCTTTCACTTTATTCTTTATTCCTTTAAATTTTGTCAGATCTATTAAGTATAGAGCACAAATGTCTTAACACAATAATTAAGTAAATGAGGTGAGGGATATATTAACCAGTATGATGTAAGCATTCCAAATTGTATATGAAATCAGCACATTGTACCCCATAAATGCATTAATGTCTACATGATGTACCTCTTTATCATTTAATTTAAAAAAGGGAAAAAAGGAAAAACTTTATTATAATATCAGATAAAATATATGGATATTTTGTTCTAGTCCTTTTGCAGTTTCCATTTACAAATTTATTTACTTAATCTATTTGTATTTATTATAAATAAGATCATACTACAGTAATGGTAAGCTTAAAATAGTTTTTCATGAGAGTTCCTGTATTTGTTAAAATGCTAAAAGGTTTTGCTTCAAATCAATGTCCTTCACCTCAGGCAAGTAATCCATAGAATATATAATGAAACAAGAGAGAGGGACTTGGTCAATTGAAAAGAGGTAAAGAGGGTGGCACCTGTGGCTCAAAGGAGTAAGGCACCAGCCCCATATACCAAGGATGGCAGGTTCAAGCCTGGCGCCGACCAAACTACAACAAAAAAATAGCTGGGCAGGGCAGTGCCTGTGGCTCAAAGGAGTAAGGTGCTGGTCCCATATGTTGGAGGTGGTGAGTTCAAACCCAGCCCTGGCCAAAAACTGCAAAAAAAAAAAAAAAAAAAAAAAAAAAAAAAAAAAAAAAAAATAAAAAAAAATAATTATAAAAAAAATTTATTTAAAATACAAAAATTGGAAAAATAAAATAAAAATAAACCAAAAGTTTAAAAA